>CM074932.1:20758360-20793184 GCA_037576815.1 Pangasius larnaudii
GAAATACTCCAGACTAGCAGACAGCGATGAAGGTTACATCGATCTTCAGGTGAGGAGAAATAACTATTAATTATCTTATTCATCTCTATCCACTCTGTCTGTAGTGTGTACGTGTGTGTGTGTGTGTGTGTGTGTGTGTGATTAGCACAAAGAGCAAGCAATTTCACAACTCTTTCCTGCACTGATAATAAAAAAAAGAGAGGAGACCTGTTTTTACTTCGAACTCACTTACACCAGAAGCAGGTTAAAGGCAGGTTTTAAGCTCAATAAACATTTAGGTGAAACGTACTTTGGTGAAAATCTGACTGAGTTCTTCAGTCTGAGGTGTTTGAATATAAATGCAGCTCTGAATCTGTAGAATTGGTCGTTAGAGATGGAACTGCTTTTACAGTAAAGTTAGATAAAACTCCACAGTAATAGCTTTGGACAGTAATAGATTTTCCCTCGTGTCTGTTTCATTCTCACACGTTATAGTTTCAGTGTAATGACTTTTAGAGCCTCACTCTGCGTCCACACTAGCAGGCGATAAACGATCATCGCTTTCTACGTACGTATGCGACACGGAGCGGCGATTTCAGAGCAGGGAAGCGACATTTGAACTCAGATTCTCTCTCAGTTCTATTCAAAGCAGGCGTGATGCACTAAAGCGACAAATTCAGGCCACCGTCTCGAATGATTCCTCGGACTGATCCTATGGCACGTGTGGTCCGGAATTTCTCCCGCTCACAGCTTTAGTTCCTACCTGCAGTTTGTTCCTGCAAAAATGGAAGAAAACCTTACAACCGTGGTTTCATCTTATTCCACCTTTCATTAAATGTGTGTGGAGAAATTATGGAGAAAAATGCAGCTTAGAAGGAATTAGCAGAGATCGTCGGTGAGTGTAGTAACGAGTACAGTTAGCTTGCTTTGCTAATCTAATCAGAGGTCGGGGCTAGTACGAAACTGAGCGCATCATGTCTGGGCTACACACACGTACGCTACAGATGCAGTGGATAGAAATTAGGCTGAAAAAACATTACTGCAGCTCATCATAATTCCTGTTTATTTTCTCACAGTTTAAGAGAAGTCCACCCAAAGTTCCGTACAAGGCCATCGCTCTGGCGACGTTCCTCTTCCTGATCGGGTCTTTACTAATTATTATCGGCTCTCTGCTCCTCACCGGATACATTCACGTTGAGGTGAGCTAACAAAACACAAACCTGCAGTGTCAGCAAATATACCCAACCCTGGCTTGACTCCGGATCCACTGTCATATACTGTACATCTGGAATAAACCTGATCATACCAGAGCACTGGTGAATTCTCAATTCTGATTGGCCAGAAGGTGTTGTATCAATGTATCATTACATGGTGAAGTTTTCCGTAAGAAGAATACACGCTTCTTTAATGGTAATGGAAGGAGTCTCCAGTGTCAGAGTTGTTTACGCTTTGCTGTTTCGCAGTAACATCACAAAGCTGCGTTTTTTTTTTTTTTTTTGTCCTATTAACTTCAAGAGAGGGAGAAAGAGAGGCTGGTGAGGGAACGACTGTTTATAGCTGCTATAGCGTAAGTGAGAAGAGGAACTCATTTCACGGACGTTCAGCAACATTAAATGTAACTATAAACTGATAAAAAAAAAAGTAAGATATGTAGTTTGGTAATGAATTAAAAATGCAATATTTGGCACATTGCTGCGGTTTAAGAGGAATAAACCACTCGTGCTGTTTTAGAAAAAAAAAGTGGGCGATAACAGCACCTCCGCTTCCTCCCGTCATCCCGGGAATCGATTTTATTTTCCTACAACAGCACGACGCCAAGCGTTTCTCTCCTAACATATCATTTGACTCCAGAACTTTTCGCACCCTGGCCGTGACTATTATTAATTTACTATAAAATGTACGTGTTGTTGTCACTCGCGTCACATCACAGGTCGAACTGTTGCGCCTAAGGGGTGCCAATACTTTAATCTTCGTGAACACCGAGACGTTTGAGTGGCTAAATGTCCGAGGCATGTCATTTGATGGATACACTATGCAGTGAGCACGTAGAGCGAATAGGAAGGTGGATAAATATGATCGGATAATATGGGAAAACTTTTAAATGACAAAAATATAGATTTGTAGGTATATCAATGAAAACAAATCATAAACTTGATTAAATTAGGGAATAAAATTGCTCCCTAAATCATTTAAGAATGAACATTTACTTTGTCTCTGCTCCCTCAGAATCCAGACCGGACGATCCCAGTGCTCGTCATCGGCGTGCTCGTCTTTCTTCCTGGCTTTTATCACTTGAGGATCGCCTACTACGCCTCCAGAGGTTACCGCGGTTACTCCTACGATGATATTCCAGACTTTGACGATTGATCCTGGTTGGTTGCCGTGATGGGATCACACGAGCTGCATGACGCCTTCGTTGCGTTTTTGTTTTTTTTTTCCCTCCTTGTGTGTTTTCCTTCCTGCGGCTGAGCAGAGGGCCAGGAAGGGCACAACGCCTGCTGCGTCCTTTATCTGTTATGCAAAGTATATAGTCCGAGAATACACTCTGATATGCAAAATAGAGTTTAGCACCAACACCTGAAAAGCCAAACGAAATGCCTTTGTACGTTCGTTTTACGTTTCATGTTTTATGTATGAAGTGACGTGTACATAGTTCCAAGAAAAGTATATTGTTTAAAATAAACGATTTTTACTATATTGCCCTGGTTTAAAGAAGAATACATTTATAGTGCGACTCGCTTTGTTCGCTTGTACTTATTACATGTACTGTACCGATATGCTTGAGTGCAAAAGTTTGCCCCCCCCCAGTCGTTTTTGAGTGAGGAGAACGTGAAAATGTACCACTATTTTACAATTAATTAATTAAAAAAAAAAAAGAAATGACAGTGTTAAAAAATAAAAAGTGAGTGTTCCCAGATAACAAAACTTAACGCAGAATCATCCGGAAAATATTTCTTTACTCATTACAGTTATTCGACAGATTTAGTGCTGGGAGGATGTTATTATAATTTGAATATGGAGTAAATTATTAATTTTTTTTTTTTTTTTTACTAGTAAGAATCCAAAAAAGCTGTTCAGAGATTATAAAGGCAAAAAAAACAAAACGTTAAAGATAAGTTAAAGATATCAGAAAATGTTTCTATAACATTCAAAAATCTGGGATGCTCACTTAAGAGAGGACATATTTCCCCCCCCCCCCCCCAATAAGGCTGGGCAATACGATCAATATCAATATCAATATCAATATCAATATCATGATCCATTACGTCACACTTTTCTCAGCGCTGTTATCATGATATATTTCATTTTATTTTAACTTTTTTTTTATTATTAGAAGCAGCTTATTGTTCAAATTTACTGTTACAGTTTTGTAATAAACTATTAAATTGTCAAATTTATTATTAAAATGCATTAAAATTTATCTTTGTAAGCATGAACGTTTTTTCATTGTCTGTTTTTTTTTTTGTTTTTTTTTTTAATGCAACAGTAATGTCTTGCTCAGCCCCGTTCCTCATCCATGGGACCAACCAAACTCACTCATCATGCTGAGAAACGAATTCTCTCTGCTTAATTTTCTATTGAGGGTGTATAAACTTTTGCATTCAACTATAGCTGAACAATTACTGACTACAGTAATAGGTAATAAAAGTATTGGCACCCTCTACCTTATCTATCAGTACAGAGAAAGCGCTGAGCAGCCAACTAATTAATTGGAAAAAAAAAAATATATATATATTAACTGGTGGCTGCTTGGGGTTTGTTAGTTTAGTGATCATTAATGATTAAAAGTTAACGATTAAAAGTTAATTGTTCTTTGGGGAAAATGATGGATTTAACTCAGTAATAATTTCCTGAAGCTGTCATCAAGTCCAGACTGACATTCCTCACTCTCATAACTACACACACTTCCTGTTAATCTCTCTGTAGTTACACTACTGAAGGTGAACAGCTGAAATAATCCAGGATGAGGAAGTCCATCAGGTGTGCAGCGCCATCTAGTGACACAAAGTGTCTGTCCACTGAAATATAGTAGCAACTTATATATATATAAACATGCTAGAATCTGGGAATTTGGTTGTTATTGGTACGCCAACATTAAAAGCTCATGTAGATTACAGTAAAATCTCTATAAAACCTTTTACCCCAGTACTTCCTGTTTCGACCCATCGAGCTCTCTGTGAGCGGAAATCGGATCTGCTTGTGATTATAAAGAAGAAATAATGTTAAATTTGCCCGGTATGTAGGATCATGATTCATTTTAATAACATATTTCCATTTAATAATTTTGAACAAAAAAAATCTATATTGCTGATAGCACATAGCTTACAACTGAGAGTGCAAAAGTTTGCATCCCCTTCACTGCAAAAAAATTAATTATCAAGTGAAAATATCTTGAGCATAGCCAAATGTGTCCAGTATTTCTTATACGATTATTAGAACAAATTTCTGATTTTTCCTCATTTCCAGCTTTACATTTTCTTATTCTGTTGGCAGATAATTTTGCTTCTTTCTAGAAATGCATTAAATAAATAAACGAATAAAAGAAATACATTTTAAACGCTTAAAATCATCAAAATTATATGACAAAAGAACAAGACTATTTTAAACTTGAATTAATTTTTTTTTAGTTTAATAAGCTTACATTTGATTTATTGTAATCTTATAATAGTAAAAGAAATGACTATATTCAAGATATTTCCATTTGCTAATGTCAGCATAGTAATTTATAGAAACAAGACTTTTACTTAATAAGGTTTTACAGATAGTCTTTTATCACAAATAAGAAAAATAGTCAAATATGTATGGTGAGTTTATATATATATTGTATATATATATATGATTCACAAGTTAAAACCATCTTTTGAGATGTCATACCCTGCCTGCTTATTATTATTATTATTATTATTATTATTATTATTATTATTATTATTATTATTATATTTCTACCTGATTTGCCTCACCCTATGTTTGCACTAGCAGGTGATAAGTCTGTCATGCTGCTTGTAGTTTTTTTTTTTTCTTCAGTAAATGGGAATTTACTTTACTTAATTGCAGGCAGGAACCAAAGTTGTGAGCAGGGAATTGAAGAAACTTCGGACCACAAGTGCAGCAGGACTGGTCCGAGGAATCAGTCGAGACTATAATTTGGATTTGTTGTCATAAAGTCATAGAGTGCACCCACATTTTATATTTTAACTTCTTGGAATTGGATAGATTGTAAAATTGAGGTACAGTTTGTTTTCTTCCCCACTGAGAAACCAGTGGGGGGCAAAACTTTTGCACCGAGCCGAATCCAACAGACTGCACGCTGTGGCCTTCACTGGTTATGACGTCATCATTCATATTTTGCTCACACTCTTTGAGACACGAGCCTTAGATCCATCCTCATGGCTTTATCTAATATTGCTCTGGTTTATTTAATCGTTTCTCGTGGGCTCTTAATCACGGCCTCCTTTCTGAACAGCAGAGGAGCAGAGGACAAAGGACAGAGGGTGTGTCCAACACGGACGTGTTGCGTTATGAGGAAGAGCTCGGAAGTAAATAGCGTCTGTTCGCCTGTGTTAGTTCACAACACGGCGAAAGGAACAGTTCAGGGAAGAATCGGATGAACACGACGACCATGTGGCTAAAAATAATGCAAATGTGTTTCACCTAAAATCTAAAATCTTTTCTTCTGCAGGTCTTCAGTGATGTCTCTCTCCTCTCTCTCTCTCTCTCACACACACACACACACACACACACACACTCTTGCACATAGAGACATTGTAAACAGTGGTAAGTAAGTAAAGGTGGAATCCTCAGGCTTCCTCATGAACTAATACGAGTTTTGATTCATAAGGAAATGATTCAATTTATTTGACGATATCAACGAATCTTCTATACGATACGAATCATAAGGCAAGTTGATGCTACATAAGGCACTTGACTTGCTAATGATCCTGTTATGCAATTCATAAGGCAATGATTTGATATTTGAAGATATCACTGAATCTGCCACCATATAAATATGATCATAAATCATATTTGACAAAACTGCTGCATCTGTAAATATCAAGGGGCAAAGCACCTGCCCCTTTACCCCCTTGAGATCTACAGTGCCCCTTTAAAGAGACTTTTTAACCAGGTTGCTCGAGGCTTTTAGCAAGAATTGAAGTTTCAACTAATAGTTACTGAAGTATAAATAAAAGGCCCTGGTTGCCGTCTGTCATTTTTTTTTGTTCGCGTCACGTGACCTGCGACCCCGCGTTGTGCTCAGCAGCAAAGTGGAGATGTTGAGTTTCAAATGAATTTTAATTTGTTTAACCATAGACACCGTCACAAAGCAGCTTTACAGAAAGCTGGACGTAGATTTAGATCCCTAGAGAGCGAAGTGAAGGAGACGGTGACGAGGAAAATCTCCCATGAGGAAGAAACCGGACTCGGAAGGGAACGTGTCGTCTTCCAGGTGACACCGGATAGAGGGATTATAGATCATTACAGTGTACAGATGTAGAGTAAAGACACACCGAGTGTGTGTGTGTGTGTGTGTGTGTGTTTACAGGATGTGAAGTATGAGCAGACTGTGAATAAGAGTCCTGTGGTGAGCAACAGGACAGTGTTGACTGGGAAGTCAGACTCAGAAGGTGTGTACTGCGCACGTTTGTAGCAATAAAACGTGTTCCACGTCGCTGCTTTCGCAAATTTCTTAGCTAGCTATTAGCTAGCTTTGTAGCTACGTTGTGTTACTTCACATTCCAGGATTATTACGTAGATCATATTGTCTTTCCGCCATATGAAGTATTTTTTTATAAAATTTCACGAATCGTATACTATGCTGTGGTCGTGTACAGTGTGTGTGTGTTTCCTGCATATCACTCGTTACAGTTCAGTAACTTCGCTGTAGTTTATGTTTTAAAACTCTGACTGTGCATGTGCCCTTTAACTTTAACACCTGCCCCTCTAAAGCTTCCCGGCTCGTGCTGCTAGTTTTCCTTATTAATAATTTATTTGCAGGAGGAAACGTTTACTGCCTTGTTACATAGCAATAAAACAAAAATAATAAATCTTTGTATGAATATGACTTCACGCAAATCGATTGTGCATGAATTCCTAATGAAAAGAAAATAAAGGAAATAAAACAATCATTAAAATATATGAAAGGATTTGCAGTAGAAAAATATTGATTCTAACTATTAATAACTAATAAATATTATAACTGTACTTTAATTTTTAATGAACATAAATATAAGAATCACTGAAATATATTAAACTATTTACTGTAGAAAAATAATGTTACTACAGTATAATAATAATAATAATAATAATAATAATAATAATAATAATGGTATGAATTCATTAATTTTTTTTATAAAAATAAACTAAATATAATAACTGTTAAAATATATTAAAGTAATTACTATAGAAAAAACTTCTAAAATAATATACAAATAAGAGAATAAATAATTATTAATGAAATATATTAATTAATTAAACAAAATATTATTATAAATTATTAATGAAATAAAAAAAATAAAATATAATAACAACAAAAACAACAACAACAACAACAATAATAAACTGTATATTCATGTTTAATGAAGAATGCTAAAATTATGCTAAAAATATTTTATACTTTGATGCAATCTTATTATTTTATATTTAATTTCTAAATAAGTTAGAAATTGAGTTAACTGGACAGCAGATGTTGTAACTGCTCTGAGATCAGTCCTCTCTCTCTCTCTCTCTCTCTCTCTCTCTCTCTCTCTCTCTCTCTCTCTCTCTCTCTCTCACACACACACACACACACACACACACACACACAAACACACACACGCACCCCCCTTCCTGGTTGATGAGGGAAACGCGTGCGCGCGCGCGCGTGTGCGCGTCCTCGAGGAAACAGAGCACACGGAGAGCGAGTCTCGAGCGCTTGTGAAAAACTTCCGCGCACGAGCCGAGCTGATCAGAGTTTCCTTGGAAACGGGTCACTTCCTGATACACAAAATCCACAAATAAGCCTTTTACTGTCCGAGCTGCGAGCCGGTAACGCTTTTGCCTTCTGCTGGAAGTCGGATGGTGAGTGCGGAGGAGTGGAAGGAGAACCGGCTCGCGACCGGGAAGGAGCTGCGCGTGCAGGCGGACTGCAGGAATAATCATCATAATAAGTAATAATAATAATACTAATAATAAATAATAATAATAAGAAGAATGAAGCGCTTTTGTGGCGCATTTTTCCCCTTTTAAACACCGAACACGAGGATGCAGTGAGGATTTGTCTCATCCGCGCGTGAGTATGAGTTACTACTACAGACTTCCAGCTTTTATTATCTGAGATACAACAAGTCTAATCTGCTCTAATGCACTGCTTATGCAACAGCGTTATGTGCACCTGAGCACGAGCGCATTTTCTGCACTAAAACTTTTGGATAGAGTAGATATATATCACTGTGTATAACTACTACTCATACTTATTATTATTATTATTATTATTATTAGTAGTAGTAGTAGTAGTAGTAGTAGTAGTATGAGTAGTAGTAGTAGTATGAGTAGTAGCAGGAGTAGGAGTATTATTTATTTATTTATTTATTTATTTGCACATTTGTCACGTAATAAACGGTACTTTGTCTTGTTGCTCGGATGGTACCAGGTGCATTTTTTATTTTTTATATTTTTATATTTTATAAAGGTAGAGCTTTAAAGGTACAGCAGGTCCTCAAGGTCCAACTACGCACCTTACATGATCTCTTTAAAGGTGAAAAACATGTCCTAAAGCTACAAAACATGCTCCCTTAGTGGTACCACCCCAAGAACGAGGAAAAAGAAAAAGTACAGTTTGGTACCCTTATTTCTGAGAGAGTGTACTTTTTAATAACAGCATTCCTTTTAAAAAAGCACCCTGATTCACACGCCGTTACACACTTCTTAAATTTCAACAGCAGAGTCCAATAAAGGAAATAAAGGTACCGAACACTACTTTGCTAGAGTTGTTGATAAGATGGTACCATCAAGGTGCATTCTTTTTTTAGAGTAGTGCTTTAAAGGTAAAAAGAGCTCCTTAAGGTCCAAATGTGTACCTTACATTGTCTTTAAAGGTGAAAAATATGTACTAAAGCTACAAAATATTCTCCCTTGTTTGGTACCTTTATTTCTGAGTAAGTACGTTGTTTTCTATTAATAATAATATAAATAAAGGTCTAAAACTGCACGGTATCTTGTCACTGAGGTGGCACCTTTAGTATGTACCTTTAAAAATGTTTTAATATTCAAAATCAGACCTTAAGAACCACTGGTGTACCTTTTAAAGCTTTACTTTAGCCACTGTTTAAAGGTAGGGCACACACACCTTCCCAGGCAAAAGGTACTAAAGGTTCGAAAGACGCACTCTTCATGGTACCACACCAGCATGAAGGAACAGTACAGCTAGGCAGCTTTCTTTCCTGAGACTGTACGTTGTTACACCCGCAAGTCAAATGTATTATAGTTTATTGGATTGAATGCTCAATATTTCTTTTAGAAAATTCGAGTGCTGAAAGTAGGAACCAATTCAGGAACCAAAATGGTTCTTCTTTTGACACCTTTGTTTATAAGAGTAATCAGTTTATTTATAAGAGGAGATTCTGAGAAATGTTTTATTCTGAAACTAAATTGTTGACTGTAAGAGACATTTCTGAGACAGTCGGAGATAAAATGGCGTCCAAAGTACTTATAAAAGAGGTGTCGTGTGTTTAAAGGTGGTATAATATTAATATCGGTATAAAACTCTGATTATTATTAAGGTTAAGGATGTGATAAAACAATAAATGCAGTAAACCAGTAAAACATGATCACAGACTTTAGCTACAAAGCTTTATAGAAATTGCCGTCTGGAGCCCTGATGAGGCTCATGTGACAGTCGTGAGACAAGAATTTGCTAAAGACTTTAGTGATCAAGGGGAACACGTTCTTCCCTGGTTGATATCGGATACAGGATTTACAGTAGAAACAGTGTGAATGCAGCGTACAGGGAGAAGAAGTGGAATGAATTATCATCAGAGGGATTCAGCGCACGGAGAGTAAACGTCCCTGAGATATGACAAGGACTGGTGTTAGAGGTCCGTCTGGAAAAAAAAAGTTCACAAAACATCAACAGGGCGAGTAGATAAGTGTGTTTTAAGTGCGAAACAAAACACGCCAAGGTGTAAGAGTTACTGTTACCACACGTTAACGCATCCTGGAGTGTGTAATTCCTCTTACATCACAGCAACAATTACAATTAAAGCACAAAACATCATACATTTTTATCCGTTTATGGCTACATTTCATGTTGAGGAACATCCACCACACAGACGAGCGTTCTTTTTTTTCACTTTCTCGAAGACAAACTGCAAAGTGTACACACATCTGTCCTTAAAGTTACAGCGTTACCTCTGACTGTTACAAAGCGTTGACACTGGAGACTCCTTCCATAAATGTTAAGTAAATGTCTCCTTAAACGAAACTTCACCATATCAACAATGATACATGTTTTTTTCCCCTCCGTTTATGTGGAACGTCCGCCGTACAAACCCCAGTGAATGAGCTGTTACTATAGAAACGATGACGTACAGTATTAGAGCGGGCGCATTAATATTTCCCTGCGATTTGTCAGAGAGACTTAATCAACGCCTACTGGCCAATCAGAATCGAGAATTCACCAGCACTGTGGTATAACACACATTGGAGGATTTACTGAAGAAATGAATTTCCACAGAGGCGGCTTTAAGAGCACTGATGCGCTTGTGTGGGAAGGAGAAGTGCATGTGGTCGAAGCCCTGTGATTAGCGAGGGAACTTTAAAAACACACTCCGTCATCACTCATCACCACTCATCCGTTCCCGCAGGGTTTAACGAGCGTCCGGCTTCAATCAGCTCGGTACCTGAAAGCCACTTTCAGCTCTAAACAGAAGCCACAACTGACCACTGAAGCTGTTCTGTATGTTTTTTTTTTTTTCCCATGAAATATTCATTAACGTGAATTAAGATCTGGGAAGAGAGCGTTATGGACATATGGCTGTAACGTGAGCTTGAGATCGATGCTCAAAACCACAGAGATCGTCTCTCATTTAAAGCAGGCTGTGACTCATTGGTTTACTCTCAGTCAAGCAGTAAGACAGGATAAAGTCTTATGATCATATAATATATTAATTATCAGAAAAAAGATTGTATTGGTGCATCTACAGTCTTAAAATATTCTTTTCCATTTTTCAAATTTTTACCTAAAAAATTTCCATAGGAGGTGGAATTTAATCAGCATGGACACACACGTCCACCTTGGCAACAAATCACATTTGTGTGAAAAGTCATGAAGGTTAAGGTTAAGGTTATATAAGGTTAAGGTTAGCGTGTGCACCTTTTCTCACAAATTCATTCATACCGAATTGAACAAAATCCAACCTCTGTGTTCAAGCTTGAAAATGTTATGGGAATTTTTTTTTTTTTTTTTTTCTGAACTCATAACCTTCTGGTTGCTGGTGTAGAACCATAACTGCCAGCTGACCAGCCGAGTTGTGTAGGTGGAATTATGTGAAAGCACAGTTTTAGCTAAAACATTAGGCAGAATTGTCTTCAGAAGGTCAAATGATCAGAAAAACCAGAACAGTTAAGGGTAAAAAAAAAAAAAAAAAACGAATTAGATACGGTAAAACGATGGGTGTAACAAACAAGAGAATCAAATACAAAAGCAAAAATCGCAAGGAACAGTTGAATAAGATGTGTGGTTTAAATAGGAGGAGTGGATTGAAACTAAACAGGAAACAGGTGAGCTAGTGTTCAAGTGAGTGTGAGAGCCTTAAATCCGGACTGGATTAGGATCTGGTTCTGGCTTCTGGCTCGGCAATGGGATCGGATAACAACTGACTGACTAAAATTTTCAGGAAACGCAACCTTGTGTCTAGTTCAACTCAATTTAAATGAAGAATTAAGAAAATTATGGTTACTTTTGCAGCTGTACTTTTTCCTCACAATTTCATTGATGTGAAATTGACCAATGTTTGAGTTAGCATGAATTTCCCATGAGATCAGGTGAGCCGAGTGATTTAAAAGGTTAAAAGCTTTGCTCACTCACTTTCTGAACTCACAACCTTCAGGTCACTAGTGCTTAACCTTAACTGCCACTTTTATTACCACTTTTGGAACACTAAAAAATGAGAAAATGCAACCTGGTTTTGCCAACATGGTCTCATTGTTGGAAATTGGTAACAAACTCATTTTCACTTATTCCTTCGTTCATATGAAATCAAACAAAGTGCAGCCACCTTGCCTTCATTTCGTTGAATTCCTACAAATTTCTCGTGAGATCACTTTGGCTTTCTCAGCAATCCTGACATTTCCTATTACAAACTTTTGATCACTAGCTAAAAAGCTAAAAAAAATTCAGTAAACTTTTAATAACCTAAGAACAAGCTGCTAGTCTCAGCCTTGCAAATTTGTAACAACTCGAACTCAGTTGACTTGAACTGAATTGAAAATTCGATTTGCCTGAATAGTTAGAGGTTAGTGTGTGTAACTGTCTTACATCTTCATTCATATGACATCAAAATTCCAACCACTGCGATTTTCATACAATTTTTTTTTTTTTTTTAGAAAAACCTTGTTTTGCTAACTTGGTCTCACGTTTGCAAATATGTAACAACTCAAATGACTTGAATTGAGTTGACATTAAAACTCAGTTTGCATGAGAAGTAACAAAGGCTACTTCTGCGTTAAGGGCGAGATTAGTGTTTGGTGCCTATTTTTAAGACTGCCTTGGCATAAAACTAAACTCATTCATATTAGGAGAAGTTGCTCATGAGATTAGGTTTTGGTTTCTGGCTTCTAATTGACTTAACAGAGCCGAACCTGTTTGTGAGAACAAAAAGTCCACAGGTCACATCACTGTCATAAACTCAACACACCTTGTTACACACACAATCTGAGCTCAGTCATTTCCTCGTTTCATTTCCTAAGACTTGCAGCCATCTGTACAGGTTTGAGGAATGACTTACAGAGTGACAAGGTGACAAATCTCACAGTCACGCACACACACACACACAAACACACACACACGGTATGGAGATCAGGGTGTGATCTTGGCGGTAGAGACAGATTTGTTTGCACTTCCCTCCCCTCCATTAGTACAGTTTGCATGTGGTGGAAGACAGCCTTGCTGTGTCCACGTATAAGAAGATTCCTTCTTCACAAGTCTGCGCTTTCACACCTTCTAGTCCGTTTCTTGAGTCTGAATCAGACAAAATTCTGATACTTATGGCTTTGTTTGCTGTTTGTTTTGGTCTGGTTTCTCACTGCGTATAATTAAATGAACAAAAAAAAGCAAAAACATTTTGACTGGCACTCGCGCGGGGGTGAAAACGTCCTCGTAAATCTCTTTCAATCACTGGTCAGAAATAGGTTAAATACTTTGGATGTCTCATATGCTGTATATTTTCTCTTTTTTATTCATCAAAATCTCCAGAACACATGGCATTTCTTCAGCACGTTTTCTACAGCTCGCAGCTACGAAAAAAAAATAAATAAAAATGCTGCCACGCAGAATACACAGCATGCTTGATTCACTTCCTGCAGATCGAGACCAAGTCACTCATATTCTCTCGGATGTGAGAATGATTTTCTCACTTAGGGTAGTGGTGGCAGCAGAAGGTTGGGGATTCAAGCCCCTGCACCACCAAGCTGCCTCTGTTGGGCCCTTGAGCAAGGCCCTTAACCCTCTCCGCTCCAGGGACACTGTATCATGGCTGACCCTGCGCTCTGACCCCAGCTTCCTAACAAGTTGAGATAAGCGAAGAAAAGAATTTCACTGTGCTGTAATGTATATATTACAAATAAAGGCTTCTTCTTCTTCTTCTTCTTCTAAAGAACCGCACCGAGGCGGAGAACACAGCATGGTTCTGTTCAAACGGACTCAGACTAACCTTTCCAATTATTTGATTTGATTCCAGACCTTCTAATCTCTTCTACAGAGAACAACTGATGAATCCACTAATCTCCGTTCTGAGACTTTTCTAGCCGTTTCTCGTTTCTTGTGTCCATCTGCCTGTAGCATCTGTTTGGGTCAGGAAAGGCCAAACGGAACTGGCACAGTAAACGGGTTATCCTTTTCACGCCCCGGCAAATCAATGCTCTGCCCACCATTATTAAATCTGAGAACATGATCATGAACCCGGTTGGACATTAAATACCAGCCGTCTGTTTCCTCCTTTCAGCACACAAATACAGTTAGTGGTTAGCGCTTGCTCTCTCAGCACGTGTTAGCGCCTGTGTTTACGGGTAAACGCAGGACCAGCGGGTCGCCATGGAGAGCACGGCTTCAGGGGGATAAAGTAAAGCAAGCTCACGTTTGCTTTGTTTTTTTCTTGCCTCTTGTGCTCCGGGTCTTTCAAGTAGCCCTTGTATTTAACCGTTGTTTATGGCCTTATTGCTTTAAGACCCCACCCCCCTCATTTTCAAGGAGATTTTACTGATTAGTGTCTGGACTAGTGTTCTGAGGTCAAAAGTACCAGAGTAATAAAAAAATAGATTTTTGTCTTAATTTTTTTTTAAACAGCATATAATCATTTATCACAGTTTTCAAAATATTATTACAATACTGCATTTAAATGAAAACTATTATCACTAATATTAATACTGGGTGATTCCAGAATGGTGGATTTTAACTTTTTTTTTTTTTTTTTTCGTTTTGTTTAAAAATTGAATTGAATTGAAAAATGAAGAAAACACATGTTTAAGGATTGCCAAAAATGTGTTAATCCATCTCTGGCAACAATCAATAAGTTCTGTTTTACCTTAATGACAAAGTCGTTATAAAATGTACAAACTGTATAAAACATTCAAAAATGTTATTTCAATGAACTGAATTATAGCATCGCCATTTCACAGAAGGATACATTGTTTTTAAATTGGTGCAAAATGACGACCTTTAGAGGACCTCTAACCCTAATCTGAGACTTCATCTAAATACCACAGACGCTCTCCAAAAATGACTGACCCCAAGCCCCGCCCACACTTCATTACTGTTACTACGTAGTTCAAACTTTTGGAAAATGGAGGTCAGAGTTAACAATTTAAATTGTTACCACGTGATAGATGTTGTATTTGTCAGATTTGGGGATCTGGAAAGATTTTAAGTAGAATCCAAAGACAAACAGATATTCAATGCATAAATAATGTTCCAGACAAACAACAACAACAACAACAACTTGGCTTGAGATAGCTAACCTAGCTAACTCATGCCTACATGGTAGAAGTGGTATTAAATATGTAATAAAGTCAGTTTTTTTTTTTTTTTTTTTACAGTGGCTAACTTTATGTTAGGCTCAGACATTTCCATCCATGGACTATTTGCTATACACTCCACATTTAGCTGGTTTCTTTCTTATTGGCTAGGCTCCACCCATGGGCGTAGCCAGATCCTTTACTATGGGGTGTCCAGGTTCGATCCAGTCACTTTATTGGGGATTTAATTCATTTGGGCAAAATAATGATCTGCGTCCATAACAAATACGACATTTGCTTGCCGTATAACAAACTACAAAAAAGTCATAGCTAACACAACACCATGCTGTAGCTAATAAAGTACACTAGCATTATGTATTTATTTTCATTATGTTATGACTCCAAATAACGAATATTGTTAATGTAAAAAAGTTCGACTAGTGTTTGGCGGCTCATCTGTTTGTTTGTTGGTTGTTTCAGTGGCGTCAGAGAATACTTCTCTTCCACGTTAGCTAGCTGAACTAGCTTGTTCCTGCATGCCATCACACTTGTTGACAGTCCTTGTCATTGACCAGTGATGGAATACTCTTTCAGATTTCCCAGAGATGTTGTAGAGGAAGTTGTGTTATTATTTAAAAGCAGCCTACCACAGTGAGACGTATTACGAAGTGAGAGTTACTCAGTTTTGCATCGCACGACTCTCACAACCACACTGACTAATATTATATAAAGGTATAATGAAACGCACAATATCTCAGACAGGTGTATTGTGACGTTTATCACAATACTGACGTTATATGGTCATAATGCCCCGCCCTGTTGGGAAGTACAATGGAAAGCAAAGGGGAAAAAAAACAGCTTTGTGACTGAATGCTAATGTTCCTTATATGGAAATGGAATCGCACCAAACGGTGGAGGTGAGATTTCACACACGTCTTTTTTTTTTTTTTTCCAGGGATGGAGACATGCCTCAGATTTTCTCATTGCAGGTTTTTACTATAAAGAAAAAAAAACAGATTTAAAAGAGGATTAAAGTCAACTTCAAATCAATTTAACAGAGAATTCATGTGGGTTTATGTTATGAAGCTCTTTTCATGAAAGCTCACAATAGTGTGTAAACATTCATGTAGAGAGAAACCGTGATGATGCATAGCCTCTCATACACACACACACACACACACACACACACACACACACACACACACACTACAACCTTTGTTCCTGAAAGCTGTTAGGTAGCTTTTGGCTTTCACTTGATCTTCAGCAGCACACGGCCATCAAACAGAGACTGTTTGCTTTCAGGACTTTGGCCTTAAATAGTGCTATAAACTCCATGCATCAACGAGTCAGTAACATCAGCAGAGCCTCCAGATATGGTGGCGTGCAAAGGTTTGCATCCCCCATAGATTTGGAATGGAAAATGTACCTGTAAACTAAAATAGCAAAAAAATAAAAAAGACAAAATGAACAGAAACAATTTGTGGGCCTCCAAGTGATTAGAGAATACTTATACCACATTATACCACAGTGCTGTTGAACTCTGATTGGTCAGCAGGTGTTGATTAATTTTCTGTGACAGCAGCACTGACAGTAGTGCAGCTGCAAATCACAGGTTTAAATTAATGCGCTTGTTCTAATACGTTGTCGTTTCTATAGTAACAGCTCATTCACCTGGGATTTGTACGGCAGACGATCCACATTAACGATTAGAAAACGTGTAATTGTTGATATGGTGAAGTTTTGTGTGAGGAGATGTTTATGTAACAATTGTGGAAGGAGTCTCCAGTCCCAGTGCTTTCTAACAGTCAGAGGTAAAGATGCGACTTAAAGTGTCAAAGGACAAAGCTTTGTAGTTTTTTTTGTTTTATTATCTTCAAGAGAAAGTAAGGGAATGAGGATGAGATTAGGAGCTAACTTGTTTCATGGACGTTCCACAACATGAAATGTAACTATAACTGGATAAAACGTATGACGTATCATTCTTTAATAAATAAAAGAAATATTAGCATTGTCAAGTTGCTGGGGTATAAGAGGAATAAAACACTTCAGGCCATTTCCTTCTAGGAAAATAATCAACTTCTGAGTGGTAAAAGTAAATCTGCTTTATCACACCATCCTGTCGTTGATGATTTTCCTCTAGCAGCACGTCACAGAGCTTTTTATTCCTTACTTCGGGAAGGTAGATGTAAACTAACCAAAGTTACTAAATATCTTTGTGGATTATATTTTTTATTTGATTTTCTTTATTTCTCCCCCCCCCCCACATATTAACGAACATGTGCTCATTCTTCTTCAAACTCACACTGAGAGATCTGAGATTTTGCATAAAGCCAAACAGCAAACTAACCAAACCCTAAAACAAAATGGCGGCCTGCACATGCACAGAAAACAGTTCAGGGGATGTTATGAATGGATTTCTAACTCAACTCAGCAGAATAACGAGTAAACTGGTGTTATTGTCCTGCAGCTGGACATGACCTGGACACGACAGAGTGTTTATACTGAAAAGAGCGACGCTAGATTCGTGTCAGGCTCATTGCTGACACGAGTTACATCATTCCGTCTCACCTGCAGCTCATTTGAATTGCTGTGAAATGGAAATGAGGCCAGAATTGCAGTCAGTCATTGGTCACATGACCACGGTCTTTTCATTAGGCCATCTAAATGTCATGCTACTGTATTTTCAACACTTACACAACATACAGAAGTAAATCATGTAAGCCTGGACGCTTCATTTAAGTGCCATTACGGCCGTAACTAGCTATGAGGACACCGAGGTCCGGAACTCGATTGTTTCGGAAGGATTTTTTACGATTTCTATGGGTTTTGCGTAACCAGCAGGCACTTCGGGGGAAACAAAGCAGTCGCTCTTCAGTTTTAGTTAAAATGAATTCTTATTAATTACTGTATGTAACACTCTTCATTTTTCATAGAATAGAATATTAATATTGTGTAGGTTTGTTCAACAAACTATCCATTTTATGTAAATAGTGTATAATAAACAAAACAGTGGACTTTAATGGTTAAAGCTCTACTCTATTGTTCTTTAATCTGAAACCAATGATGGTTTTTGGAAAATATGCAAGGAAAAACAAAGGAAATGGCCCATAAGGAATAGGTATAGGTTCCAATAAAACGTTTATGGAAGAATAGAAGGATAACATTAAAAATTAGGAATTGTAGTCCATACTCATCACTGTGCACAGGATCTGGGTGTAGAGTTATGGATTTGGATATAAGAGCATGTTAAGAAACTTTTATGCATTTCAATATTTGCAAAATATAGAGTGCACATACAGGAACGTAGTCATTTATTCCAGGAACCAACAAAAGATATGCACCAAAACATGTTAAAAATGATGATAATAATTGTTTCTGAAATAGTTTGCATTGCTGCTGTAATTGTAAGCACGAGTCCTGGACATGCATCAGTACTGATCACGTGTTGTTTACTCTTCCTTGTGCAGCTAATCAACCAAACACAATTAGTAAACAACGCCGAGTGGACAATCCAGCTATTCTGACCGACTAATCCTTAATGCGCTCATTCTAATATGTTATCGTTTCTTAAAGGGATACATGCCCAGATTTAAAAATGTGTGTAACTGTTGATATGGTGATGTTATTTTGTAAAGAGACATTTAACAGTTATGGAAGGAGTCTCCAGTGTCAGGGGTTCGCAACAGTCAGAGGTAAAGCTGTAATTGTTCTTCAGGACAGAGGAGATTACGCTAACTTACGCTAACTGGTTTTGTAGATGTTCTACCACATTAAAAGTAACTATAAATGGAAAACTAGTATAATCACCAAATACCAAATTGCTGCGGTATAAAAAGAATAAAGCGTTCCAGGGCTTGCTGGTGTAGGAAAATAATCAAGGGGGTGCAAACATTTAAAATGATATACTACTGTTTTTCCATTATTGATGTCTTAACATGTATTATTTGACTATTATGATACTTGTGATGAAGAAACTTTTGTGAAATCGTACTATTTTGTTGCTATAAATTAAATTCTTGATTTTTGTCGTACAAACTTTTGCACTCAACTGTCTATTTGTAACAATACAAATAATAATCTTGTTTGAGAAATATAATTTGATGGTTAAGGGTATTTAAAAACAGTCCTTAGTACAGGATTAAGATTTTCTGACCTGGTTTGAATAATTTCCACGGTTAAATCTGAGATAAAACGAATCTTACCGACTCCGGTGATTCCGGATCATTGCTTGTTGAATAATATTTGATCTGATTGATCTTTATCTCAGTTACGGAGATGTCTGAGTGCGTTTGAACGTCTGCCATGGCACTGAAGGAGCTTCCTGTACCTGGAGTTATAATTATTGCTGCTGCTGTGGCGCTCTGCGTCTTTGGTGAGTAAGGATATAGATATCCTAGCTGAAGGATAAAGCTGTATATAATAAAAATAAACATGGATTTGATTAAGGTGTTATAATTAGACAAGTAGACATTCAGTATGTGTCATTGTGTGTTAGGTGGAGTCGGAGGTGAGCGGGCCACACTGCAGGTGAAACAGGGAGGTTCGGCGCTGCTGAATTGCCCCCTCAGTCCTCCTGCAGAAGTTTCCTCGGCTCCGCTGCACGTAGTCGAGTGGGTCCGTCGGGATTACGACATTCCCATCCTCATCAAGTTCGGAGCACATGCACCACGCGTGCACCCCAGATATGAAGGTGAGCCTTTCAGAATTGACTAGCATGACTAGCATAGCATTTGTCTTTGACAGAACGTGTGCTTGTGTGGAAATGTGTGCAGCGGGTAGCATGTTTTTTTGGGCTAGCTTAAAATGGCTGCCACGATCTTGTTTTAAAGCAGTAGTCGGAATTAAATCTAATCCATTTCCGCAAACATTGAACACGGCAGACGCAGGGGAAGTGTAAGATGAAAGGAGGGAAACGGTGATTATGGAGTGGATGAAGTCTGTACCAGGCGAAGATAAAAGGGCACTATGCGTACTGTGAATGTGAAATGCGTGCGCACCACGGTGAACTTCGTTCCTGCGCAAAGATTGGGATAAAAACGTGATTTTTATGTGAGTTTCAGGACTTTCACACTTCTGTCCCATATCTAGGACTCTAATTTGTGTGCATTACTGAAGACACCACTCTAAAGTTCATACTTTCCATAAGTTTGTGCCCCAACGATATACACTAATTTCTGAAGGATTTAGTTCAGAAACGACCAAAGTCTTACTATCTGAGTGGATAATATACAGTGATCTGTAGTTTGTTTTTGATTTTATCATTTGTCTAAGCCACTGAGGGTCAAGAATGCTGTGTAACATAATACCCCCAGCTACGAGGCTAATTGTAGACCTAAATGGGTTTTAGTGCTTTGGCAAAATTTCCCAAAGCCAAAATTGCATACAAAGTAAATTCCTGAATGAAATAATGAATCAGAGAGCTTAGATTAGCAACTGAACTTAAATGAATAGCCAGATCTAGCTCGCTAATAAAGTTAAAGTTTGTAGAGATAATTAGCTAAAGTTTTTAGCTAAAGTTTTTTTTTTAGCTATAGCTAAAGTTTTTTTTTTTTTTGTGTGTGTAATAATTGATAACATGAACCCAATCGAAAATCAGTTACCCTAGGTAATATTAAAGCAATTAACTCAAACTGAATAAATAGCCTAGAATAGCTAGCTAAGAATGTGAACGTTTGTAGAGATAATTAGCAAGATATCTTAACTAAAATTCCTTTGTGTAATAGTTGATAACATGAACACAGTTCAGTTACCCTTTTAATATTAAAGCGATTAATTCAATTTAAATAAATAGCCTAGCCTAGGTAGCTAACATAGTTAGACAATGGTTGTGGAGATAGTTACCAAGATAGCTAAAGATTATTTAAGATCATGAAAACCTACAAAGGTTGAAATGTACCATTTTAGACGTTAAAGCAGTTAACAGAACGGAAATAAATACGCCCATGTAGCTAGCTAAGAAAGGTAGGTAATGTTTGTAGGAATAATTAGCAAGGTATATTAGGTAAAATTTCTTTGTGTAGCAATTAATACTATGTACACGAGCTGAAATTAGTTACCCTCGTGAAGATTAAAGCAAGATAGCTAAAGATCCTTCAAGATCACTAATACGAACACAGGGCAAAAGTTTTCTTTGTAGACATTAAAGCAATTAACAGAACTTATATAAATACCCTAATCTAGCTAGCTGATGAAGCTAGATAAGTTTATAGAGATAATTAGAAAGATATCGTACCTAAAGTTTCTTTGTGTAATGAGTAATACTGTGTACACAAGGGAAGATTTAAATTAAACTTTTAAATAACTTTTACTGGCGGTTTGCATATAAAAAGTCTGTGTGAACTGTGAATTAGCTCTAAGCAAGCCTCATTGTTATGACTTATTAAGTCTCGCAGTGTCTCCTGTAGCTGTTTTGCTAATCCGTACACCTTGTCGTCGTGTCACTCCTGAGTTGCTGTAACTGTACTCTTCCGTGTCTGACGGGACGTTCTCGCTTTTCCTCCATCTCATTACATCACTCTGCATTGTGTGCTCCGAGGCTGCGGCACAAAGAGCGTGTATGAATAGGATACCCGAATCAATAGGCTGCGAGCGGAGCTTGTCCTTAAAAAGGCACACAATGGCGCTAATGTGGAGGAGACGAATGGCCGCCGTGGTTACATGGGAGGCTGCAGGGTTTATAGTGCCGTCGTGCCCCCTACCCAACTGGGGGGGTTCGACCCTACGACCTTTCATTAGCTGAAAGAAAAATTTCATTAGCTGGCAGTGTAGCCGTGGGACGGTCTGCATCTGTCCATCGCTCTGTTTCCAGGACGATTCAGGAAGGAATGTCATGTAGGAGGTTTAATGCTAACATCGCTAATAGCCAATGGAGCCGGCATGCTAGTTTGTACAATGAAACTATTAGAGATTGTTAGCATGGTTTATGTGTCATTGATGTTCCTTGCCTCTGGTTTCAAATGATTGCATGTGATTTTCATGTGATTTCCATTTCCTTTAAACACGGAACAATCGCTTGCTGTTCAAAACCCACAGCCTTCCAACAGGAATAGGAAGTGTCTGTGCTAAATGAAGATTAAATTGCCTAGATCTCATCCAGTTAACGTGCACATGGTTTAAACAATGCTTCCTGTAATCTAAGATAGCCTGAATTCCTTTCTATTACAGCATGGTTGAACTCAGAAGGTGTGGATTCACCTTCTACAGCCCTGACAGTACGTCTCCAGTAGCCCTGACAGTACGTCTCCAGCTGTGATACGAATGAGAGCTTTATATTAATGCAGGTTTACTGAACATTTATGGAAGGAGTCTTCAGAAGTCAGCACTTTGTAGCACTTAGAGTTAAAGCCGTAACTTTTTTGAAAAAAAGTCTTCTGATACCTTCAGGACAGAGGAGTTTGCACTTTGTGGTTTCTTTGTAACTGTAAATTTAAAGGAGAAAAAGACAGGATAACAAGTGAGAACAGGAACTGGTTTCACGGCTGCTTCACAACATTAATCACAAGTATAAACGGTAAAAAGAAAGGAACCAAAGTGTCAGTCGTTAACAAATTCAAACTTTGTCTGTGGTAAATTTTTGTGGTGTAAGAGGAATAAAGCGCTTTGGGAGCGTGCTGTTATAGGAAAATAATCAACTTGGCCTGTCGTGTTTTATTGCTTATGCATAAATCGGTGTAATTTATATTAAAATGTATGTTAACGTTATATATTTTCTCATCATACAATTTATCATTTAATATTAATACTAGAACGCTGCTGAATTATCAAATCTGATTGGTTTAGAATAACAGCAGCCCTGTTTATAGCTGCTATAATATTAAGTTATAACAGGAAATAACTTGTTTCGTGGACGTTCCACAACATTACATATAAATATGACGTGTTATTCTTTATTGAATAAAAACCGTAATCATTTGTAAGGAGTTGCTTTATAAGAGGAGATACTGCGTGGTTTATTCCTCACTAAAGTAATGTGTGGTCTGCAGAAAAAGTGTAGATTGTCTCGCAATAGCCGACAGCTGCGATTTTGTAGAAGTACCGACCATAATCATGCGCATAAAGAAGCGCGCTTAGTGTATTTTCACCCGAAAAACATCCTATTCTAAAACCGTGAACTCTCCTCAGCATGGGGAAAGAGGCCTGGATGGAAATTTACACTCGATAGTGTATTATTAACATTCCCTAACAAGGAAACTAAACACTTTCCTGATAGAAAACAGGAGCAGAACAAAGATGTCTGGAAGGATTTAGGATTTGGCGTCTCCTCTAACACCGAGCTCACGTTCTGTTTGAGCAACAACAAAAGATTTCGAGGGACTTTTCGCTCAGGTGGAGCTCGCCGCTAACTTCCAGGAGGGTGGGATGATGAGGAGGAGGAGAAGCGTGGTGTCATTTACAAGCCCTCGGGTTATAAACCTCGTCTCAGGTGGTCTAGTGTTGCGCATTGTAGTGTATCAGTGTTACTCCAGAACTCGTAGGTTATGAAAGTAGAGTCCTTCGGGCTAAAACGGTCAAAATGCGACCGGTTTTAACGTTATTTCAGGATGTAGTGTTGCAAAAAAAACAAAAAACAAACAAAAAATACAGCAGTTATGTGCACAATGCTGGAGTTTATGCAAGACGATTGGTTAGAAGGTGTTGATTAATTTTCTGTAACAGCGCGGTTTAAACAGGAGTCCGGGCTGTAACGCAAGTCTCAGGTTTACATTAATGCGCTGGGTCTAACACGCTATCGTTTCTATAGTAACAGCTCACTCACAGGGACGTGTACGGCGAGCGCTTCACATAAACGGATTCAAGAAATGTCTGTAATCTGTGATAAGGTGAAGTTTCACGGCGAGGATACGTTTAAGTACCATGTTCGGAAGGAGTCTCCAGTGTCAGCGCTTTTGCAACGGTCAGTAAGTTTTCGGGACGCGGGAGTTTACGCTTTGTGCGTTCTCAGAAACGTGACATTTTAAGAAACATTTCTTATTAGCTATGAAAGAGAGAAGGAAAGAGAGGCTGGTGAAGGAGCGACAGTTTATAGCTGCTGTAACGTAAGTGAGAACAGGAACAGCCTTGTTTCACGGATGTTCCAAAACATTAAATACAGCTACTGCGTACGTGGATAAAATTCCTTACATACTTCAGATTCTTCATTGTCCCTTCTCAGAGAATATGATCATACCAGAATGTTGTCACATCAACAATAAAGAAAATTGTTAAAAAAAAACCTTCTTAAATGATTAACCTTCATAAACGGTCATGCTGTAAGTTACCAAAGCTGCCAGGTCACCTTTATTACTCACCCAATGAATTCACCAACACAGGAAATGATGTATTTGCTGAAAAAGTGGCTGAGAGTGTGTTTAGTATACAGAGGAGATAGATGTGGGTGTTGCAGAAAGGCTGGTAGCCGACATGCAGATCGAAGAGATTGGTGCCTGACGTCGCAATTCAAAATAATCGGCGCTAGAGGAATGTTGAATGCTGGCCTTCTCCGTATTCCACGTGTGAAACGTAAACACGTCGCTGAAACACTATTTTTTGTTGTTGTTGTTTTTATGCGCCGAGGATCTGGAGCACATTCCCAGTAAACATTTAACAGACCCTTTAATTAGCCTTGTACTAGCACACACTCTTTTATGATACACGTAGGTGTGTGTTTTATCAGACCACAGCGCCGTTGGATTCTCGAATCTGATTGGTCAGAAGGTGTTGATTAATTTTCTATAATCGCACGGCTTAACGTCCGAGCTGTACCACAAATCACAGGTCTCATACGTTATCGTTTCTATGGTAACAGCTCACGCACATGTACGATGAACATAAACGGATTAATGGATGCAACATGCGTTTATCGTTGATGTGAGGTTTTCTGATGTTTATTTAAGATTTATGGAGGAAGTTGCGTGTTGCAGTTTCTCAGTAACATGACAAGCTGTTTTTTTTTCTTCTTCGTTTTTTCTAAACTTTTTGACGATCATTATTTCCCTGTTTCATTTCTTTCTTCCTTCCCCCCCTTCCTCCCTTGCTTCTTAGGTTTTCTTTTTCTTTCTTTCTTTTTCTTTCTTTCTCCATTACTTCCTTCCTTCCTTCCTTTCTTTACTTTAGTTCCCTTTTCCTCCTTTCTTCCTTCCTTCTTTAATTTCCTACATAACCTTTGCTTTTCTTTCTTTCTTTCTTTCTTTCTTTCTTTCTTTCTTTCTTTCTTTCTTTCTTTCTCCTACCTTACCCTCTCTCCTTCCTTCCTTCCTTCCTTCCTTCCTTCCTCTTTAGTTTCTTTCTTTCTTTCTTTCTTTCTTTCTTTCTTTCTTTCTTTCTTTCTTTCTCCATTCCTTCCTTCCTTTCTTCTTCTTTAGTTTCCTTTTCCTCCTTTCTTTCTTTCTTTCTTTCTTTCTTTCTTTCTTTCTTTCTTTCTTTCTTTCTTTCTCCATTCCTTCCTTTCTTTTCTTTAGTTTCCTTTCCTCCTTTCTTCCTTCCTTCTTTAATTTCCTACATAATCTTTGCTTTTCTTTCTCTCTTTCTCTTTCTTTCTTCCGTTCTTTCTCCTACCTTACCCTCTCTCCTTCCTTCCTTTCTTCTTCTTTAGTTTCCTTTTCCTCCTTTCTTCCTTCTTTCATTTTATTTCCTACATAACCTTTCTTTCTTTCTTTCTTTCTTTCTCCCCCCCCTTTTTCCTTCCTTGCTTCTTGTATTTTCTTTCCTGCATTACTATCATTCTTAACATTTTGACTACCATTATTCTCCTCCTTTCTTCCTTGCCTTTCTAGTTTTCCTTCCTTACTTCATTTTTGACTTTCTCTCAGTGCTGTTATTTATTTATTTTTAATTATTGTCTATTTGACTTTTTTTATTTTTGACTAATGTTTGTTTCTTTCTCTGTTTTTTTTTTTTTTAACTCCACACTATAAAGCACTTTGAGCTGCATTGTAATTGTACAGATAGTGCTATATCAATTCATAAGGTGGTTATAAGTTATACCTCCATACTGGTGTGTGTGTGTGTGTGTGTGTGTGTGTGTGTGTGTGTGTGTGTGTGATTTCCTGTCCACGCTGGTTCTCTTGGCTTGTCTGAACAATCGAAAGCCCACATTGTTCGTCTGTGAGTATACTCTAGCAGTGCGGTGGTGGTCATTGTGCCCGAGGCTTAAGAAACACCCCCCGTGTATTATCCGTGGTTTCCCACCCAACCCCCACGTCTGGAGTGACCGAGGCCCTGCGTCACATCCCGCTCTCTTTTCACAGCCTGCCACTGAAGCTTCCAACTCTTTTAACGTGCTATGATTCAAATTTCAAATGAAAACACGGCCTTTAAACAGAACAATGGTAGCAAAGCCGATGGATAATGTGGCGCAGGACGAAACTCTACCTGCTCTCTCCCGAGCTGAAACCCGAGAGTGTGTGCGCGGGAAGCACTTGCCGAGGCAGAAGAGAGACGAGCTGGTGGATTCCGCGTTTCAGACCCCCGGGCGGAGTGACAGAAGATTTGCAGTAATGCATGGAGGGAGTTAGTCGGGGTTTGGGACAGAACTAATCGCTTCGACGCAGGAGATTAGCCACGAGACGCTTCGGCAGCACTGTGAACATGTGCACTGTTTGAAAACGTGCTGAAATATGGCCTGCGTACGAAGACCTTCCAGTTCCTCCTGCTTTGATCTCTCACGTCGCACCGGATTATTATTCGAGCTTCTCTCAGCGCACAGCGCGGCTGCAGTGTGGATGTGACACTAAACACTATACTGTAGAATGATACAACGTGCATCATAATAAAACTGAAAAAACACGTAAAATTACAAACATCCCTCCTTCCCTCCTTCCGTCCTTGTTTCTTTAGTTTTCTTTCTTTCATCCTTCCTCCCTTCTTTCTTCCTTCATCCTTATTTTCCTTTCTTCCTTCCTTAGTTTTGTTCATTTCTTTCCTCCTTTTGTCCTTCCTTCATCACTTCATTGGTTTTCTTTTCTTCCTCCTTTCTTTCTTTCTTTCTTTCTATATAGGAAGTAAGAAAACTTTCTTCCTTCCTTAGTTTCCCATATTTCCTTCCTTCTTTCCTTCCTTCTAGTTTTCTTTCCTTCCTTAGTTTTGTTCATTTCTTTCCTCCTTTCTTCCTTCCTTCATTGCTTCATTGGTTTTCTTTTCTTCCTCCTTTCTTTCTTTTTATATAGGAAGTAAGAAAACTTTCTTCCTTCCTTAGTTTCCCATATTTCCTTCCTTCCTTCCTTCCTTCCTTCCTTCCTTCCTTTCTTCCTTCTTGTTTTCTTTCCTTCCTTAGTTTTGTTCATTTCTTTCCTCCTTTCTTCCTTCCTTCATTGCTTCATTGGTTTTCTTTACTTCCTCCTTTCTTTCTTTCTTTCTTTCTTTCTTTCTATATAGGAAGTAAGGAAACTTTCTTCCTTCCTTCCTTCCTTCCTTCCTTCCTTCCTTCTAGTTTTCTTTCTGTCCGTGGTTTTTTTTCTTCCTAAACTTTTTGCCTATCATTATTTCCCTCCTTCCTTCCATACTTCTTTAGTATCCTTCTTTCGGTCATGGCTTTGTTTGTCTGTTCTTTATTGCTTCTTTCCCTTTCTTCCCTCCTTCCTTGCTGCTTTAGATTTCTTTTTCTTTCCTCCTTTCTTCCTTACATCCTTGCTTCTATAGTATTTTTTTTTTGTTTTGTTCATTCTTACTAAAGATTTTAACTATCATTATTTCCCTCCTTCATTCCTTTTTTCCTTTCTTTCTTTCTTTCTTTCTTTCTTTCTTTCTTTCTTTCTTTCTTTCTTTCTTTCCCCTCCCTCCTCACTGAGAGGTGTGTCTATAAATGAGGAAAGTATTGTTGAGTATACCACACCAATTTGTCAACGATTACAATAATATTACTATGTGTTTTTTTTATCCGTTTATGACTACGTTTAATGTTGTGGAACGTCCAGTTTAGGTCCAGCCCTATTGTGTGCTTAATGACATCACGTCTGTTAGCAAAGCAGTGAAGCATGAGTTGCTCCGGGGTCACAGCGTCTCACACATAAACCCCTCCCCCTCCCCTCCCCCTCCCGCTCCCCGGTACCCCTCCGCCACCCTCCCCCTAAAGGATTAGAGAAATTTTTTAAATGATTTTTAAAAATACACCTTTTTTCAGGTATAAACAGGAAGTGAGTGTTGAAAACAGGAAGTGAGTTTTAGCTGTTTGCTGTCTGTCCTTTTAAACCCCCAGATGCTCGAGTGACATAGCAACAGACTGAGTGTGTGTTCGTGCTGCGAGTTTGAAGCGTGCAGTGAAGTGTGTGTAATCGCTCGGCAACACTATGTGTGTGTGTGTGTGTGTGTGTGTGTGTGTGTGTGTGTGTGTGTGTGTGTGTGCACCCTTTTGAAGTGGTTCCCTACTGAATGAGGAAGCAGGTGGACACACAGTTGATGCCTTTGAAAACTTTTTACCCTGTTGACTTTTTTTACTGAGCTTTAACCACATCGCTAAACTTTTACCTTTACTGCCACGTCACAGGGGGTTCATCTCTCTCTCTCTCTCTCTCTCTCTCTCTCTCTAGACTTTTTGAATACAGAATTCTTTCCTTCGTTTGTTTATATTCCCCTTCTTACTTTGCCTTCCCTCTTTTTTATTCCTTCTTTTTCTCATTTCTTTCTTTGTCTTTCCCCTCCTCCTCTCTTTTCCTTTCCTTTCATTTCCTTTTCTTTCTTTCTTTCTTTCTATCTATCTTTCTTTCTTTCTTTTTTCTTTCTTTCTTTCTTATTGACAGTCACAGAATCCTTCTTTCCTTCCTTACTTCCTTCCTATTTTCGCCACCAGTCTTTATATTTCTGTTTCTCTTTTCCTTCTGTCTCATTCTCTCCATTCTCTTTACCTCTTTTTCCTTTCTCTTTATTCGTTCTCTTTCTATCTTTCCTTTATATTTCTCTTTAACACACACTCTCTCTCTCTCTCTCTCTCTCTCTCTCTCTCTCATCTGATGCCTGACATTTTTAAATATCTGTGTTTTTGCCTCGTCACGTTCTCAGTGCGGTCGGAAGGTGAGTAATCCTGCTCTTAAGCCACTGCCTCGTTCATGTGATTTTAATCCTCGTCTCCATGGCAACTACATTCAAATCTCGATCACGGCTGCAGGTCCTTGCACTGCGTTTGTGCGTGTGTGTGTGTTTATATAGAGACGGGGCAGTGTGATCAGTGCTGTCCTCTAACCTCTCACTTCCTGGAGCTTTTACCCCGGCGCTGTAGACGAGTGAAGTGAAGTAAACAGGCGTGTAGCGGCGCTCTGGGCTGCTCCTGTTGTCACAGCTTGGACTCCATGGTGCATTTTGGTCCTCAGGGGAGTGGGTTAATGATTAGCGTCAGCACCTAGCATAAAAAAAACTCTAGCACGGCACACCCGAGCTGTGCTTTAACACAGAGACGCTGTCCTGATTTACTTCATCACCACACTGAGTAAAAGAGTTACAGGAAAGGAAATGAATCAACAATGCAAACAAACTTACTGTTCCCACGTCAGTGCTGATTAGTTCCCTATAACAGCACAAGTGTTTTATTCCACTTATACCACAGCAATTTAGCCATAATTTTATCCATTTATTGTTACATTTAATGTTGTGGAACCTCCAAGAAACATCTTAGCTCCTGTTCTCATTTATACTATAGCTCTTCATCCTTTCCTACTATCATCATTCCTTCCTTCCTTCCTTTCTTTCTTTCTTTGCAGAAAAACAGCAAAGTGTAAACTCCTCCGTCCTGAAGATGTCAGAAAACTTAAAGTTACAGCTTTTCCTCCGACTGTTACAAAGTGCTGACACTGGAGACTCCTTCCATAAAAATCTCCTTACAGAAAACTTCACCATATCAACAGTTACACACGTTTTTTTTTTTTTAATCCTTTAAAGTGAAGTGTCCACCATCACAGTCCCTGTGAATGAGCTGGTACTATAGAGAGGATAACGAGCGCATTAATATAAACGTGATTTGTAGCTGCACTACTGTCAGAGTTGCCTTTATAGGAAATTAATCAGCGCCTGACAACCAATCAGGGCTGAGAATTCATTATCGCTGTGGTGTAAACAGATGTAATGCAGCATTTCTGATGCACCTGAGCATTAAACCCGAATCCAAAATCCTAAACCCAAAGTGGACAAAAATCCACAAGCTGCACTGAGAGGTTTTAGAGAAGAGAGCTTCCCTCTTCAGTTTAGACCCGTGTAAAGGACGAGGGAATAAAAGAGGCATTGAAAAGTTGCTTTCAGTGAAAGAAATAAGAGAGAGAGAGAGAGAGAGAGAGAGAGAGAGAGAACGAGAGGAGTGAGTCAGCGAGCACGGACACTCCAGGGTGTAGTCACCTGGCAACTGTGAGATTGAATTTCAGAGCCTGCAGAAGTTTGCCTGTATGTGCGGGTGTGTGTGTGTGTGTGTGTGTGTGTGTGTTTTGAAACGTGAAACTTGCACATGAGGTTTGTTGCTTTGCTTTTATGTGGCGAGTCATAAACCAGGGATGATGATAAAGAATGCATTTGATTTAATAGACCTCAGTAATGTGAAGCACACTGCAGTGTGTTTACTGGCTCACCTCAAATAACACACCACGCCTTTAAGCAGCTCACTTTTTCCAGCACGTCTGATGTCTCATCTTTAAAGGAATCGTTTGGCCAAAAATCAAATGTACACAATGTTACTCTGATGCTAAATATAGCTGAGCAGCCAAGGTGTGTTTAGAGCTTGAAGCCTGTGGTTCTGCACCGGAGATACGAGCTTAATTTCGCTAACACACTAAGACAAGATGGTTGCTTCTTTCTTGTTTTGTTCCTTCTTCCCTTTTCTTCTTCTTTCCTTCCTTCGTTTCCAAAATTCTCTTCCTCCTTTAATTCTCTTCTTCCTTCCATTGCTACTTACCATTAATTAATTCCCTTTCTTCCTTCCTTCTGTGCTTCCTTTCCTTTTCCCTGTTTCCTTGTCTGTCTTATTTGTTATTTGTTTCTTGTCTTCCTTCCTTCCATCCTTTCCCTCTTGTTTCCCTAAATTATTCCTTCCTTCCTTTCGACCTTCCTTCCTTTCCTTGTTCCTTCCTTTTTTCCTCCCTTCTTTCCCTAAATGAATTCCCTTCCTTCATTCCATTCTTTGCTTCTTCCCTTCTTCCTTCCTCAAGATTACTCTCCTTTCGTTTCCTTCTCTTCTTCCTTCCTTCCCTTTCTCCTTATCCTAAATCAATTCCCTTTCTTCCTTTCTTTGTTCCTTCCTTTCTTCTTTCCCGGAATAAATTTCCCCTCCTTCCTTCCATTTGCCACTAGGTGATGGAGGCATTGTTTTTCTTTCTGATTTGATTAAAACGTTTCGTTTAAAAGTGCAATTAAATTAAAAACAGTGTTCTTTTTAAAACAGGGTTCTAGCTTTAAACAGTGAGTTCCAGCTTCCTAATAAGGTTCTGTTATTGGGTCATAAAAATGTTTCCCCCAAAGAACCTCCGGTGTGCTAGATAGCAAGTAGTTGTCTTAGAGAGTGTGATAAGGGATCTACTGTAACAGTCGTGTAATGCGTGTTTTAATGAGCGGGAATCTTTTCCAGGTCGGGTGTCTCTCGCCCAGGGGACGGCTCTGAGGGTGGAGGGTCTCGTCGTGGACGATGAAGGCTGGTACGAGTGCCGCATCCTTCTGCTGGACACGTCCTCAGAGGAGACGCGTAACGGCAGCTGGATGCTGCTCGCGGTCACAGGTGAGCGAAGAAATAAAACAAAGCTGCAGAAATGTAGAGTAATAAATAATCGCTTATATGAAGCTGGAGTTGTGTTGTGGTGTTTTCTACCTCCCAGCTGTTGAAGCGCTGGACTGGAGCTCGGTCCTGACACACACTAGCATTGTGTTATTAGTACAAAGCTTTTGTTATCACACATACACACACACCCATGTTAAAAAATGAATGGGTCCTTCTTCCTCACACTGTGCACCTGTTCCCTGGCTGTGCTCCGGCGATCTCAGAGAGATCCACGGCTTAGATGTTCCTGCTCTGTTCCTCAGAGATACACAGATAGTAAATGAGTGCTGGATCACGCTTAACACTTTCATCCCGCCCACGTACCGCCATGCAAAGATAGTGATCAACTCAGAAACTCCAGCAAAAAAAAAAGAGAAAAACTATTTTGATATTATAGTTTTTGATACTGACAATGCCCCCGTGCACTGCGCAAACAAGACTTCTGTGTTTACAAACGCGGATGCTTAAGCAGCATGTCCGCTACTTGGCCAAAAGTATGTGCACACTTGACCATCACACCCATTTGTGCTTGTTGAACATCACATTCCGGATTTATTCCCTCTTCGCTGTTATGATAAGCTCCACTCTTCTGGGAAGGCTTTTCACTAGATGTTGGAGCGTGGCTGTGGGGATTTGTGTTCATTCAGCTACAGGAGCATTAGTGAGATCAGGCACTGATGTTGGAATGTCGAGGAGGTCGGGGTTCCACTTCATCCCAAAGGTGTTCAGTGGGGTTGAGGTCAGGGCTCTGTGCAGGACACTCGAGATCTTCCACTCCAACCTTCACACACCATGTCTTCATGCTTATTTTTCCAGATTCCATGGATTGCCTCTAATAAATCATGCGTTTATGCAAATTTACACATAAATGCTTGAATATGAAGTCTTCAAAGTTTAGTGTGTTTTATTTAAGTACGTACAAATGTACTTATTAGCAAAAAGTGACTCTGATTGTGACTCTGAGCTGAGAATCCTTAGGCAGCCTAGGATTCTATGTGATTATAGAACAATTGTCTTTTCTAGACGCATTTCTGTTCTATACGTTTACTACATCATTGAGGTGAGATTATCCATTGACGCTTATAAACAATGCTTCATTACTGACTTTTAAATAAGCTCATGCTAACTCTTAAAAAGCAAAAGAAGCAGATTTGAGATGAAACATGATACACAACGCAGGACAAACAAGCTGGTTACACAAGGTAGCAATACATTTTTGGAACAACCTCGAACTGACTCTTGAAATCACAAAGCATGACACACGTGAAGGACATTTGCGAGGTATATAAAGTATAAACGTGATCACCAGACTGGAAAACTGGCATGTTTGTAGAAGCTAGCTAATCTGAGGAGAGCCCAGACCCCTGAGGACTTTACTTTAACCTCAGCTGCACAAGTTTGGAGATGAGAAGTTCATTATGTTATTGATCCCACTGGGGAAATTGCATAATACATGGAGAGAGAGTGTGTGTAACAGCTAGTGTCTTATTCTCAGAGGAAACATCAACCTGCAGGCTGACGTCTATGAATAACAGCTTCATTAGCAATGGTAGTGATTCTGTGATTGCGGTGCCATTTAGCCAATAAAGTCTTTAAAATGAAACTTTATTGTTTATAAATTCTTCAACACTGAATCTAATAAACCTAAGGAAATGACCTCTCTATGTTTTATTTGCAGTTTATTTCCTGACAGGCTGCGTTTTGCTCTTAAATAAGTAACGGGATTGATTTTTTTTTAGCATAGAATTAGCACAAAATGTGGTTGACTAGCACCCTTGTTAATGGCATTAGGGCATTAAAGGCAACAATTTACGTAAAATTATTTGCGCTTGTTTAATGAATAATTTACTTCCAATCTGATTTGAGTTTTAGGGTTTTAGTTTCAAAATGACCTTAATATACATCTTAAATATCACTGAAAATAAAGAAAACAGAGTTAGCAAGAAAGTCCTGTCGATTGTAGGTTGTAGCTTGTAGACACATAGCCACTGTTGTTGCTTGTGGGCGTGGCCTGTACAGCGTTTTTTACGTTTCTGCAGCCCACTGTATGATTAATATACATCACTGTTTAAAAAGTATTTAAGTTTGATCTACATGCTACATGCTAGGCTTCATATTAACTTTGTTTTCAGATAGATTAGCAAAGTTAGCAAGCTAACTGTACTAGCTACATATACACACCAGAGGCACCAACGATCTTTGGTACTTCCTTCCAAGCTTTATTTTTCTCAATAATGTCTCTAAAAAGTCCAGGGGGTAGAGTCAGGGACGGATTATGGGACAATGGACCCCTTGGCACAGACACAAAGGCTGGGTTAGGGGTTAGGGGTTAAAGGTTAGAGGTTAAGGTTATAGGAGAAGTTGGATCAGGTCCAGCTCCACCCCCTGGACTTTTGGTTCTGCAGCGAGGACAATCTCGAATGTATCTTCTTGTGATGGTGATGATGATGGTGGTGGTGATGATGACGAAGAGGATTTATTGTCCTACGGTTTTATTTATAAATTTCTCTATTTCTTTGTACTTTCAGCCCCGCCTGTGTTCAGCGAAACTCCGCCCTCGATCACTGAAGTCTTCCTCGGCAGACCAATCACATTGAAATGTGTTGCCCATGGCAACCCTCCTCCCACCATTAAGTGGTATAAAGATGGTGTTGTAATGAACCAGACCAGCAATGTGAAGGTGAGATATATTTAGGAGTTTTAACCTGTTGGAGAAAAAAGTGTTTTTTCCACACTTGATATAAAAAAAAGAATTGGTGTAGTATTAGTTTGAGTGATTTTTGTTTTGAGTGTCTTCCATTTCGTGTCACTGTGCTGCTGAATCTGCCTGAACTGATACACTATATTGCCAAAAGTTTTGGGACACCCTCCAAATCATTGAATTCAGGTGTTCCAATCACTTCCATGGCCACAGGTGTATAAAATCAAGCACCTAGGCATGC
>CM074932.1:20795937-20814015 GCA_037576815.1 Pangasius larnaudii
GTGTGTCTTTGGAGAGCTACACTTTACACTGTAATACAACATTCAGAATCTTCAGTGCACATTGTATTTAAGTCTATGAGATGCTATGACATGCATGACAACACACACACACACACACACACCCATCCTCAGTACTGCTGCTGAAGAACTGTTTCGCTCCCATTTAATGTCCTTAATTAGATATGCGCCACCGGGGGGAGCCAAGATTACAACAAAAAATATCATATAATCATATAAATATTTCAAGATCCATTGAGAATTAAATGAAACAATTCTAGCATTAAAGTGGCCATAACGAACATATATTTTTTACTATGAAGGAAATATATTTCTGGTTTTAACTAAATAAATTATTTATATCACAGTTTGTTCTTAAATTTAGGTTAAAATTTAACCAACAGGCCCATTTCAAATATTTGCATATATTTTAAAATGTTTTTTGAACTATTCTGATTTAGACATTGAGGTAGTGAGGTTAAATTTTGCTCTGCATTACGCTGTGGAAAAAGTAAAATCCTTTTAATTTCAAAGAATTTCACTTTTGCGAAGATATCTCATTGGTAAATGTTTATGGTGTAAAATGGTTCTTTTTGGCCCCAAAATATGTTTGAAGAACCATCTATCCACAGGCTCTACTTCCAAAAATGCCTTTGCTCTATGGGACCCTTATCTGGAATGTTTTAACCACAAATTGTTTACGTCCATTTTCTTTGTCCTTGGGCTTACGGTTTGAATTGTATTCTTTATCTGAGAATCCAAAAGCCAAAACAAGTCTAATAAAATAACTAAACTCCGTTATCTGTATCAGACCCGGCGCAGGTGACCCAGATGCCCGAGCGGATCTTCCTCCCTACAGGAATGAAAGGAGTGATCTCCTGCCCGCTGGTTTCTGAACCCCCGCTGCTCCGAGTGGAATGGACCAAGAACGGAAAAGCGCTGGACCTCAACGCTGTGAGAGAATTTTCCCGTTTCGGACACTTTTTCTCACCAGCTAGAAAACACGGAGCACCCGAACATGACCTATATGTTAATATTAATATGCTCGTTCTAATACGTTATCATTTCCATAACAACTAGGAGCACTAGGACAGCTCCACGTAATCGAAGCCTAAAAATAAACATATTTAACAAAGAAAAACCATTCATGTAACATTCATGGAAGGAGTCTCCAGTGTCAGTACTTTGTCACAGTCAGAGGTAAAGCTGTAGCTTTTCTGTACGTTTTCTCGACATCTTCAGGACAGAGGAGTTTACGCTTTGTGGTTTCCCGGTAACTGTGTGTTTTTTTTTTTTTTGTCTTATTTAGTTCAAATGAGTCTCAGAGAGAAGTGTTCTCCATAAATCTGTAAACAGGAAGGTCGGAAATCAAAATACAGAGACTAAAATGCGCAGAATTGACACAAGGAGGAAACAAGGAGGAAGTGAATACATTTAGGAAAGGAAGCAATAATGAAAGCAAGAGCTGAGCTCGGACCAAAACAGGAAGTAGAACACATGAGAGCCAAGATGCGATCAGGGAAGTCGAGTCTGTGATGAGTTCAACACAAATCACATCAAGTGTTATGTTGTTTGATGTTTCGAGCGTTAAATATGGTCAGTGTATTAGTAAATACAGTGTCCTTTTCCTGTTCTCACGTCATCCAGTACCCAGGCTGGATCCTGACAGCAGACGGTTCCATCGTTATCACCACGGCTAATGACGACGCAGTCGGCGTGTACACCTGCACGCCGTATAACAGCTACGGGACGATGGGCCAATCAGAGCGCACCGCCATCATCCTGCAGGTCAGAACATCATAACCGAAAAAAAAAGCAAGGTCATGTTCTTCATACGTCAAACACAATAAATTTCACTCGAAAGTTTCTGTAGACGATGGAAAGTTATTCAGATTTATTACTGCAGCTTGTGGCCGCAGGACCATTCACCTCATTACAAAAGCAATCATGGAATTCAGCTCCTCGAGGCTTTAAAAGAAAACGAATACAGGAAATGAGAGCAGGTCACACAGTGCTGTAACGTGCTGAACTCTTTCAGGACCCTCCATCTCTCGCACTCGCGCCGCGTAAGGAGTACAGGGCGGAGGTGGGGAGGACGCTGATTATTCCCTGCCAGCCACACGGAGATCCTCCACCTAAAGTCACGTGGACCAAGGTAACCAGGACGTTCAGCTTATACAAGGTGGTTAGCTACTTGCTACGTGCTATGAGCGCTGTTGAACTCTCACTTCTGATTGGACAGGTGTTGATTCATTTCCTGTAACAGCAGCTCTGACGCTAGTGCAGCTGCAAATCACAGGTGTATATTAATGCACTCGTTCTAATACGCTATCGCTTCTGTAGTAGCAGCTCATCCACAGGGACTTGTACGGCAAACGCTCCACATAAAGGGATCTGAAACGGTTCCGGTGAAGTTTTCTGTAAGGGGATGTTTATTTAACATTCATGGAAGGAGTCTCCATTTTCAGTGAGGGAAAGATGTACAGTTTTTTTGACATTTTAACGACAGAGGAGTTTGTTTTGCGGTTCCTTGGTAACAAGAAAGAAAGAAAGAAAGACAGAAAATAAGGAGGGAATGACATTGTAGGAAAGGAAGAAGGAGTCTCCAGTGTCAGTGCTTTGTAACAGATGGAAAGATGGAAAGTTTTTTTTTTGACATTTTAAGGACAGAGGAGTTTATGTTTTGCGGTTCCTTGGTAACAAGAAAGAAAGACAGAAAATAAGGAGGGAATGATGATGTAGGAAAGGAAGAAGGAGTCTCCAGTGTCAGTGCTTTGTAGCAGTCAGAGGTATAGCTGTATCTTTTCCGTAACTGTTGCGGTTTCTCAGTAACCTGACTGTGAAGAACCTTGAAGAAAGAGAAGAAAAGAGTGGTGAGGGAACGACTGTTTGTAGTTGCTATAACGACAGTGAGAACAGGAACTAACGTGTTTTGTACACATTCCATAACTTAAAATGTACCTATAAATGGATAAAAAGTATTATAATGTCGTTTTTTTACTGCATAAGCTAATTGTTGGCAAATTGCTGCTTTCTAAAACAATAATAAAACAATTCAGGATGTGAAAAATCTTCAGTTTTGGAGTGACAGTAACTCCAGAACACTCCACCCTGTCACTGATGTTTTTCCTGTAACTGCATGACACGGAGTGTTTTATTCCTTATTTATTTGCCACCAGCTTTTATGTAAAAGGTCAGTAATCAGTTAACCACATAATAACCTCCATATCATCCTTTTCATTTTTCATTGCTCTCTATCTCTGCCTGCCGTTACCTGCTACCACCTGTCTCACTCTCTGACTCTTTCTGCCACACTCTTTCTTTCCCTTGCTCTCTTTCCCTTTGTCTCACACTCATTCACGCTTTCTCTCCCAAACTTCCTCTTTCTTTCTCTGAATGTGACTTTTTTTTCTTCACCTTGCTCTCCATCTACCTGTGTCATCATCTTGCTTGCACTCTTTCTCTCACCCTTGTTTTCACTCTTTCTCTCCAGCTCAGTCCCTCTGTCTCTCGCCCTCTGTACTCTGTATCAGGGAACGGTTCTCTGCTCCTTCAGTCTCTGAGTAAAGAGCATTATGGTGAGTGGGAGTGCAGTGTGACGAACCGAGTCTCCACCATCACGGCCACCACCACCATCACAGTGCTCGGTGAGGATCAACACCACAACAGTCCGCACACACGCACACACACACACACACACACACACACACACACACAGAAACACATGAAAACACACAAACACAGGCAGAATGGAGATTTTTTTTTCCTTCTCTTCTCTGTATCTTTATGCTGTTTCCTGTTCTCCTCTTTCTGTGTGTGTGTTTGTGTGTGTTTGTGTGTGTGTATCAGGCACGAGTCCCCATGCCGTGTCATCCGTGTCCGTTGAAGTCGGAGTAAACCAGGCCAATGTATCCTGGGTGCCTGGATTTGATGGAGGATATACACAAACTTTCACCGTCTGGTTAGTGTCTAGAAGATCATTATCATTTCAGTGTGTGTGTGTGTGTGTGTGTGTGTGTGTGCATGCGCGTTCATGCTGCCTCAATACCAATAACCCAATGGATACCACTATACTGGTACTATAATGATTCTGTATATCACAGTATTGTTGAATTCGGGACTGTGACTGGTCAAGCTGGTAAAGCTAAATCTGTAACGTTAAGTTTTCTGACATCTTCAGGACACACAACTTCAAGAGAGAGGGAAAAGAGAGGCTGGTGTGGGAACGACCGTTTCTAGCTACTGTAACGCAGAACATTAAACATAACAATAAATGGACAAAAAGTATGTTTTTAACCCATAGATAAATTGTAAATGCTGGCAAATTGATGTGGTAGAATAGGAAAATAAACCTCAGGCTGTTAGCAGGACCACCTCGTCACTGATTACTTTCCTGTAACAGCATGACACTGAGTGTTTCATTCTATTCTATTCTATTCTAATTACTGAGTATTTGTAATAATTATTAAGTAATGACTACTACTAGCATTCCACAATGAGAACTACTACAAATGATATTATATTTAACAAGAAAAAAAGGATTAAAAACTGAAGAGGCCAAGTTAAACAAGTGCGTTCTGTTTCTTCAAAGTTTATATGGAAATATGGAATTGGTAACATTAAAGTGTGGTGATTTTAAGGCATTTCTAAAGGCTGATTCCTAAATGCGTCGTTGTCCTCAGTTGACATAATTCATAAATGACATAATAAAGTGATAGATTTTTACCAGAGTCCTTTCAGTAAATCCTGTCCACTCGGCGGCCATCTTGGCGAAGCTCGTGGGCTGTTATTTTCAGTTATACAAGACCAAGCTCATACACAGTATACTTAAATGGAGAGACCTATAAACCAGAAAGGGATAGACATGATGAAGTTTCAAACACCTATTTGAATCCAATTTTAAAATCTGACGAAAATTGCACAAATAATTGTTTTGGGTCAAAATGCACAAAACAGCATTTTTTTTTTTTAAAGTTCCTTCAGCCATTGCACATTTTTCCTCTATAAGTAACAAAGCAAAGTGCCCTATATCTGTGCATGCATCAGTATAAGAATCTGAGGCCGTTCATTTTCTGTTAAGTGATTGGCTGTTGTTATTGGAGGGGTGGGGCTTATGCAATACAGGTGCCATGCAGTGGACTGTCTTTACTCAAACCATCTCTGTTTTTATTGACATTAAATCTGATTTGGTCACACAGGGCCGTATTCCTGGCTGTCGAATTAAGTCCAAAGGTTCTGGCAATATTTACACAGTGAAAGTTGCACATATTCAGAGTCGGGGTACGCAGCAAATTACCTGCATGTATTTCGCACCTCCAGGGATGCCAGATTTTTCCTGAGCAGAACTGTTTCAAGACTGGGTTCTCAGTAGCGTTTAGACCACTACGCAAGCACTTGCCATTAAAGTTTAAGTCTGTGGTTATGTCTGAGATGTGAATACTGAGATCATAATTCATGTATTAACTTGAATCCGAACACACCCCTCAGTCCACTTCTGATATATTGGTAATAATTGTGCTTGTCCTCTTTCAGGTTGAAGTGTATGTGTGCAGTTGAGGAGCAGCAGGAGTGGCGCTCGGCTCCTGGTCCATCCTCCAGCACCAGTGTGTTGGTCAGTGACCTCCTTCCCTCCACCGAATACCAGTTCAGTGTGATGGCTCAGAACAAGCTGGGCAGCGGCCCATTCAGTGACATCAGCACTGTCCGAACCATGGGTCAGAATCAGCTTTTATTACCTCTATTAACCAGCTCTAGATCTTATTTCTCTCTGTCCTGATCCATCTGTCCGTGTTTTGCATTCTGATTTCTGCCATCTTGACTCTTGCATAACTTGGGATAATTTTTTATTTATTTTTTGCTTCCTATCCAGACGCTCTTCCTACATCGTCCAAGCTGGAGCCGCCCACGCTGCTATCCTTCAACCAGAGCTCTGAGGGTGTTTATCTACGGTGGGCAGTGCCATCGCCTCAGCAGCTACCTATCGACAGTTTCGTCGTCCAGTCACGTCTTGAGGAGGGGGAGTGGACGACGTTGGATGAAGACATCAGTGCGAATAAGAGTGAAATACTTGTTCAGGGATTACAAAAGGTATTGGTTTTTTTTGGTTTGTTTTAGATCTTAATGAAGCAGTTTGTCTTTTAGTCCTCTGGTGCCTATGAGATGAAATGCAAATGCAAAAATATCAATCCTTATCCTTTACTCAAGTGACTCCGCCCCCTGTGTTAAGATCATACATGTCTCAGGAATTTCCGTTTAAGGAAAAGTTTGACGTGAAGCTAATTTCCACGCCTGAAAGATCAAATCAAAACAGAATGCTTGGAATGAAGCAACAAGTCATATCTATTGCACAGCAATATCAGCATTGTTACATGTAGTTTGTAAGGTATTTTTAAGAGTAAATTCTTATAGAGCTAAAAACATATTTAAAGTCACCATGAAATGGTTTGAGAGCTGTGATTTGACTCTGTATGTTGACATATTTCCAGTCAAGCATATTGAAATACTTGACTGATTTACATAACAGCCAATAGCATCCAAGATATGCCACGCCATGCCGAATCTAAACACACTTACGTAGCAAACTACGTAAATATCAGTTGTGGAAGGTTTTTCACCGCCACCTTCACCCACTTCACCCACATGCCTGTCCACTTTAACCAAGACAATATCCTAGCAATGTGTTTTTGGAGTTCTGCCATACAGTTTTGCATCAGCACAGATTAACACGGAGAGCTGCAGGATTGTCACCGGGAGACATCTGATGCGTCTGAGTGGTAGATAATATGATATTCCTGACTCTACTAAAGACACTGTTCTCCATCAGTCTGAAGTAGCGACATTCTGGCATTGAACAGCTCCACGTTTGTAGAACACCTCTGTTATGTCACATAACTCACAACTCACACAAACTCCACCCTCTTCCAAACATAACTCCAACCGTTTATCCTCCACCACGTGATGGTCGGAAAAGGAAAGACACACAGCCGAAAACACACTAACGAAGCTTTTATTGTTAATGAGCTGCTACTGTAGAGCAAGACATGCCCCCGGAGGTGGGGTATGTACATTTTATAGAGTATTTAATTGGAAAAACACAAGACTAGTACAAGGTGAGTAATCAAAAATGTAATCGTTTTCCTGGAAATTACGTACTTTAAAATGAAAACATGAATATCTCCAAACCAATTTTTGTATTTTGTAAGAGACAGCTCTGAAACGCCAAATTTGACATCAGGGGCACTTTCAACATTACAAACTGTACCTTTAAAGCCACAGTTACATCACACTATTGAGTACGATAATACTGATTTTCAAACTCATTCTCAGACATTCTCCATCTGTGATTTTCCATTCGGTGATATTTCAATGAATGTCATTCCAATGTCTTGCCTTTCTTCTTCCTCTGTCTGACATTCTGCAGAACTGCAACTATGAGCTAAGACTCCTGTCTCGCCGTGGAGAGCAGTTGAGCATGCCCAGTCACTCGATCAATGTCTCCACTCTGGGTCAGTGCCTAAGCCTTGCTCCACTTTCCTTCCTACTGCTCTGGTTATTCCATTTAGGCCCATATCTGTTTGTATTATCCTCGTAAATCTTCCATTGTTCTGTTTTTGATGGCAGTGTGATGGAAATTAAAAAACTTGGAAAATGGAAAAACTTTTTATTTTGCAGTCGTGGACATGCATCCTTCAAGTTCACGCCTCCCAGGAGTGGACCCCCAGCCACTGTGGGCTGGAGTCGTGATTGGGATGGGTGTCCTGTGCCTTTTGCTTCTTATTGTTTTGGTCACAGTGTGTTTAACTGGCCGTAAAAGAAGCCGGCGACACAGGAAGATGATGCGGGGTAAAGAAACTATGCTTTGCTTTTTGAAACCATAAAAAAAATGAATGTCTTATAGAGTCCTTCCCAGCTCATTAAACAGCACTCAGTTCCTGTTCAGAAAAAAAATATATAAAGTAATTCTTCCCCCAATTTTCATTTCATCGTGTCATTCATTTCCATTGTCTCGTGCCTCTGCTTTTTTCAGATCAACCCCCTGCTCCATCTAGGAAGTAAGTGTATTTTATCTGCCTTGTATGATTTACTTCATGGTTAAAGACAGTCAGTGAATTTTGTGACAGGAAACTGTGTAACTTAGATAAAATTATTAACCAACCCCCTGGAAGCCCCTTCCTCTCATCTCACATTAGTAACATTTTTGCAAAAGCTCTCATCTTGACTTGACTTGGTCCTGCTTGCATTATACATTGATGTGGCACTTTTGCCTTCTGTATGGAATGGAAGATGTTTATTAGTGTTATTGGTTCATTAACCATTATTCCTCTTTGGGGTTGGCCAGATGTTATACTTTTGTTTGTTAGCACTAAGTCCTAAATAATGGGGTAATAGCGGTAGAGTAATCTAAAAATATTACCAAATCAAAGATGCCTTGATATTTGTTTAATTCAGTTATTATCTTTTATATTATCTTTCATTCACTCATTCTTCACATCTTCTATCTCCCTCAGAGCTGGCTCAGCCCCTGACAGCCCTGACAGTGTACTAAAACAGAAGCTCCTCCCCCTTCGCCCACTGTCCAGCTCCTCCTCCTCCTCAGACCACTCCTCCTTGGACAAATCCAACCGCAACGATTGTCCTGACCAGAAACAGCACCGCCTCCCCCGTACCCAACCCCCTTCCCAGGGTTCAGTACCTGAGAATCACCTCCGTCGTGCCTCCACTGTGGAGCTAATTCACCGTGGGCCAGATGGCCGATTCATGCTTGAGCCTTATGAAGAACTTGGCACTTCAGATTATGCTCCATCCAAGCATGAAATGTCAAGGCAAGGCTTTTCCCATTCACCTGAGCGGCCTGGTGATGCCACACTTCGTAAATCGCAATCTTTGCGCTCTTACCGGAGTGAAAGAAGGCATCCTCCTTTCGTCCTTTCTGTGGACATGCCCTCTTGTGGATTGGACATTTCTCCTTCTGGCAGAGCGCAAACGTTGCCCAGCTATGGCTGCTACTCTGTGTCTCTGGGACAGGAGATCTCAAATAGGTCGAGTCTGTCCTCCGAGACCAGTGGTTCAGTTCTCTGCTCACCATCGGACAACTGTTCAACGTTAAAGCGTGGCGACACTCATTCCACAGCCAGCACGCTTGTTCTGCAAATGGAGCATGAAAGAGAACAAGGCAACCTTAACCGCTGTCTTAGGCTGGCCCGAGAGAGAGAGGAGCTGGAGCGAGAGTTGCGTAAGTACACTCTGGATCGGAACTTTGAAGTCAAGAGAGGTGGGTCACTCAGAGTGGAGTGCAAGAGGGAAATTGAAGATAATATGGAAACAGCCTGGAAAAGCAGAGGAACAGGATCTTTGCATGTCACACAACTGTCTGACAGAGGGCAGTGTCTATCCAGTAACACTATTAATCCAAGAGTAAGAGCTTCCTCTTGTATTCCGTGGGAGGCTGGATATATAATGTCTCCCAGTAATCTTGTACAAGCACCGAATTGCCACGAAAGGACTTTTGAGTGCCTGAAGGACTCTCATTTAAACCAAATGTCAAACCACAGAAGGTCTAAAAGTCTAGAGCGAGGGGAGCACCAAAGATCACGTGTTAAAGATCAGCGGCGAAGGCGAACCATGACAGAAGGTGCCCCTGTCAATTTTAATAATAAACCTTTAGACCCAACGTTGGAAAGATCTCATTATAGTGTGGATGGCAGCCTGAAGAATCCTGGAGCCTACAGTCGCAGTCAGCAACATATTTTCCCAAGAACGAGTCACTTAGGAGATACACAGCAAGAAGGAAAATCAGAGAAAAGCAGACGGCAGACTGGCTGTGCAACTGATTATGTGGAGATGTGTGTGGATGAGCCAGAGATACAGGCTCAAACTCCCCTAACAAGGTTCATGCCGCGGTCCATGGATTCTCAGAGACCCAGTTTATATCAGCTGCAGAAGGAGACAGAAAGACAATCAGGGTACAAAACCATTCAGAGAGGCTTGAGAAGAGACCTGGAGAGGATGAGCAGTGGGTCAAGCAGGACCCTGCCTTCAAAACATCGACAAAGACCAGCTTTCCAGAATGGTCTTAGTGGGGGTTCCCAAGATATAAATCACCACAAAAGTGCCCCTAGTTTGGATGATAAAATATACAGTGAGCAATTCCTGCCCCCTGATGCTTGGATTGACTCGCTGAGCATGGGGCAAAATTCCTCCGTGTCTCCTTTTCCAAGTGGAGAGGGGAACCGGATGACACAGAGTCAAGAAACTGAAACATGTGCACCTTCAGAAATTCAGCATCAAGAATCCCATCATCTGCAGGACTCTAATAGTGCCTCTACTGCTGACCAAGACTGTCAGCGCCACAGTCCGCCTTCCATTCCCTTAGAGGATTCCAGCTGGCCTCCAATGCATTGCTACTCCCCAGAACCCGAGGGAAGTTGCCGGAGCTATGCCAGCCATAGCAGTGGCAGAGGAAGTCTGGATCAGCCGAGCAGCAGGCAGTCTCTGTCTTTTAGCCCCCCTCTAAACAGCTCCCTAGAGATCCCTGAGGAGAGCGATAGAGATGAGGCTGGCCAGCGGTCGCTGCAGGAATGGTGAGATATACCTGCTTCAATCTCAATTTCTTTGTCAATTATTATTTTATTATCTCTAAGCTAGTGTTTTTCTAGCTTAGAGATATAAAGGGGGTGGCATTGAACCAGCTAATTGAATCAAGTGTGTTAAATAAAAGAAACTCAACATTATGCATTGTCAATAATGTCTTACAGTAATGTGATGGAATCACACTGATATCCAGAATATCAGTATATGAACAGAGTACAGATAAACTTCCTTTCTTTTAGAGTGCTAACTTAAAATTAACATAAAACGTCATGTAATCTTTTAAATTTTTTGTCGTCTAATTGCCAGAGTTTCTTTTTAAATCATACGCTATTTTCTCATAATATAGCTGTAGCCAAGTCTCCCTTGCTAGCTGGTTCTCTCCTGTCGCATAACAACTACCAGTGGTGTAGACCACAGGTTCCAAACCCTGATCCTGGTCCTGAAGAACCCCCTTTCCTGTACATTTGAATATTTTCCGTGCAAAGTGGGGTTCGGTGACCTCTAGGGCTCTGTGAAGCATAGCCAGGGGGTCTGTGAAATTTTGTTACAGTGGTGGAAATCACAACCCACCATTATCAAAGATAGTATATTTCATATAGTATAGTTATTAGCCAATTTGACTGGTCACATAAATTGTGGAATTTATTTCACAGTTAAAGGGGTCCCCTGATTGGCTAGTGTCACTCTGATCGGCATGAGAGAGAAGAAAGCCCTTCCACCCAGATAGCAGGAACAGTTCCATGTCTATGGCATTGTCAGAATCCAAACTGCAAACTCCCAATGATGCCAGGGTTTTACCACTCATGAGCAATTCCCGATCTTTACAGAGATATTCTGACATGGGACGTTCACAATGTGTGCTGAAATGAAAACAAACAAAACAAAAAAAAAACAATATCTTTAAAACTATATCTCCAGCTCCAGGAGAGATTCTGTTGATGAGAACTACGAGTGGGACTCACACTACGTCTCCATGAACTCTAATGACCTGAAAACGTCAATCAGCACGGTCTGCCTGCAGGGGGAGATCCTGAACAAGGGAAGACGGAGGAGTGCTGTGAACGACAGCAGGCTGGCCTTAAAGCAGGAAAAGAGAGGTAGGGGAAATCTGTTGAATCAGAGACATTTGAAGTGTTGTCCTAAACGTTCTTCCAGTTGAAAAACCTTTCTGTTTGAATCCCATGTTATGTAAGGAATCAAACATTTGTGGAGGGAGTTCATGTTGCCATCATGAAGTTGATTATTTTACTATAACAGCACATCCTAGAGTGTTTTATTCCTCTTATACCACATCAAAACCGCAAAGCGTAAACTCCTCTGTCCTGAAGATGTCGGAAAACATAAAATTACAGCTTCACCTCTGATTGTTTAAAAACGCTGACACTGGAGACTCCTTCCATAAATGTTAAATAAATCTCCTTACAGAAAACTTCACTATATCAATGATTACACACGTTTTTAAATCTGTTTCTGTGGTGCGTCCACCATATAAGTCCCTGTGAATGAGCTGTTACTATAGAAACGGTAATATATTAGAATGAGCACAGCTAATGTAAACTAGCTGACTACTCTCTGAATTAATCAACACCTTATAACCAAACAGAATTGAGAATTCAACAGTTTTTTTAAAAATTTTTTTTATATTAACGTGTGTTTGCAGGTCTGTATCGCTCGGTTAGCATTTTGCCCCCCAGCTGTGAAGAGTCTCTCCTGGAGCGGGAAATTCAGCATGGCTCCATGTGCTACCCCGACCCTAATCCTGATGCCGATGCTGTGCTATTCTGAGTCTTAATGGTAAGAACATTTACACTATGTTCACACTAGCAAGCAACAACGTGACAGGCGATCATTCAATTTCTGTGCATGTGCGTGATGTGAAGCCATGATTTCACCAATAGTGTGACAAGTGTGACATTCGTAGTGAGATTTTCTCAGTTCTAAGAAAATTAAGTTGACGCATTAATGCCACAAATCCAAACGATTGGCTGGAACGATTTCTCTGACCAATCCTGTGGTGTGTGTGGTCCTACATTTCTTCAGTTCTAATCTGAAAATGAAGCTAGTATGAAGCTGTGCGCGAAGCTGTAGGCTATACATTTGCAGCCTCTCATCAGAAATAAAAATATGCCAGCGTACGTCCACAAGAGACAAACAACGAGTGATACAAGAGACTTGTCACTTGCTAGTGTGAACGTAGGGTCCTATACACATTGTCTACAAAGTGTGCGTGGCTGTGTGTGTTTGTCTATGCAGATAATAAATAAGAAATGTGAGAATTGTCTTCGCTACCAACAGTAATATTGTGTTAGACACGTGATTATACTGAATCATAACTATGTATATTACATTCTCAGATGGAATAGCTCTATTTAATATTTTAATACTTCAATATTGAATTTTACCCAGCGCTAACTCCAATGCATACTTGATACTGTTATCTAACACACTAGAATGTTCAATTCTCTTTCTGTGTAAAACAGGATCCTCTGCACCAAACACGTTGGACCAGAGAGCAAAGATCTTGTCGTCACACACCTTGAAACACGAGAGACTTGATGAGAAATCAACAACGCAAAACAGAACCAAGATGCAGAACTTGATTTTTCCCAGTTTTTGCTCTCAGTGTTCAAAGAGTTTCCTCACCACAGATAAGCAGTAAAAAAATGTTCGCTTTCCGTTCCGCTTTATGCGACTTTAATGCCTGTTAGGAGGAAATATGCAAATGAAGACAGCCTGATATTTTCCTGGACAAGTCCAGCAGTCATGACATCTCCAGTGACATTTGGATTCAGGATAATTTCACCATGGAATTGAGGAGAGCGACTCTGATTGGTTGCACTCCCCACACTCAAAGGATGAAGGAAATGAATCCCTCGTTTCATCACTCGTCTGAGATTACACCGAGGAGGAAAGTGACTCAAGAACCTGCTCTAAATAGGCTGCTCTGCTCTTTCGGCACTGTGATTCACACTTCCTGTATCTGCGAATGATTAAAAAAAAAAAAAAAAAGTTTATGCCAAGGATAGATCAGGTCTAAATCGAGGAAGGTCGCCAGTCCAGATGGTCAGAATCGGGTATTTTTGAGTGTTTCAGATGCAGTGTGGAGCAAACTTTCTGCATGGTGGTTAGCTGTGGACATCGATATCGATCTGTGCTCGGAGACAGAGCAGTGCGATTAAAGGCCTGGTCAGTTATGAGGAAAAGTTATAAAGTGAAAGCTTTCTTTTTGCACTCATTGCCTTTGAGAATAACAGACGAGAGGATGCGAACTGGGATTGGTGCTCTGAGGGCGTAAGAGGTGATCCATTATATAATGTGAAAATGGCTTGATGGAAGGAAGGGTTTGCTTTTTCAAAACAAAACAAAAGAAAAACTTACATGAAGGATTAGAGTGAAAAGGACAACCAAGATCAGACTTAAGCGTTTACTTAACATTTTTTTACTCAACGTGAATATATTCACTTTATTTTTCAAATTTGCTTTCAAGTACATTAAGCCTCATTTATCAAACTATATAGGAATAGATTTATTTGTAAATTATTTGCAGGGGCATTTACACAAGAAATGTGGTTTATGTATAACGAGACTCATTAATGAGAACCTCGACTGATCGGCTTCAAAACGTATAAGTCAGTGCGATTTTATATATGGATTACGCGATCAACTTTAAATCACTTCTTTATTTAAATTCCACACCAATTTAATGGATATTTAGTGAAAATCGGTTGCTTGACTTGATAGAAAACATCTATAAATTAATACTAGCCATTCAATTAAAACATAAGTAATGGGGCCTTAAAAAAAAAAGAGGCGGAGTTAGCGTGTGTCTGTGGTAGCTGAAGCGCTGCAATGGCTGAGCTGCATTATTGGATTTAGAAGATTTAGTGCATGCCGCACTTTGGAGGCTCTCTTCTGCTGTTTAGTCAGCATCTTGACGCTCTCTGAGTTTTGCATTTTATGGAGTTTTGTGGGCGTGGCTGAACGTAAATGTGACGATTAGTGCTTATCAACAAACGCACACGAGCACAAAGAATGTCGGCGTTATTCGGCATACTTTTGTCAATCTGGTGGGAATATTTAGTTCCGGTATTTAGTTCCAATATTTAGTTGGCCTACAAAAAGAAAGATTGATAAATGAGGCCTACTGTGCGATGAACCCTGAACAGCAATTTAAAAAAAGTTAGTGAAAGCACACAGTTTGCCAGACATAATTCTTTTATAAGGACACAGGATGTGGAACAGTGCATTAAATGTCAGCTTAGTTTCCAGGGGAACACACACACACACACACACACACACACACACACACACACACACACACACACACACACACACACACACACACACTCCTTTAAACTCTGTGGAGTGTATAGATCTGCACCAGAGAGCAAAGAGCAAAGCATGAAATGTCTCTAGTGGTATCATCGATATCTCGATTGCGGTGGTCATTAAAGTAGCCACACCAATCGCAATTTTTTTTCTTTTTATTATTTTAACTTAAGAAGCCTGGAAAGAGACGGAGCTGTACGACTTAAAACATACAACAGGTGGAACATTACATATATAGAATATATTGCTCAGTTATCATTGACTGTAATGCATGACATAGTGCAGCGTTTTCCAAAACCGTCCTCTGGGATTCCAGATCCCAAATTTTCTGTTCAGCACCGAAAGCTAAAAAAGAGCAAAAACATGGAGTGATTTGGGAAACGCAGACGAGCCTCAGTAAGTAAGTCGTTTGTCTTTCAGGGTTTTGTATAAGAGAGGATTAAGTATAATTACACATTGTAGGATTTCACAGTCAGTAATCTTATTTGAAAGCTTCTGCCACTGTAAAAAAAAAAAAAAAAAAAAAAGAGTAAAAAACAATCTGACAGTTTCCATTTTTTTGTAATAATTGTAGCTCGCTCTGTTATGTAGCATTGAAAATTAAGATTAAAGAAAAGCCTGAAGACAATCAAAGACAAAATGATAGACATCTTCAGCCTAGTCATTATTTTTATCCTGGTTCATAACTTTTTTTTTCTTTTAAACCCACCATTATCACTCCCACAGACCTCATTAGCAATTTTTTTTGGACTGTTAAAGACAGAGAAAGAAGAAAAGAAAGGGAATACATAGAAGAGAAAGAACGAATGAATGAACAAAAAAAAAAAACTAGAAGAGATTTTAGTGGTAGTGTCCATCAAGAAATCAAACACAATCATCTCGGCTGTTAGCTTTTCATTCACAGTTATTTTTCTTCTTTACTTCACTTCACTCATCTAACAACCAGAGAAATACACCTTCCTATCAACTTTCGCAAAAAAAAGCAAACCTTTAATCTGCTTTGTTTGTTTAAACATAAACATGCTACACTTAGTTCATATATTTCCCAACAGTGCTAAAAACAACTTGACGCTGATTGTCTTCGAAACTTCCCTCCTCCTGCGCTACTCGCATGACCCCAAGATGCGCTCTTCCTTTTTTTTTAGTAGCCAGAATAACCAGCTTGAACAGATGTTAGACAATCGCCAGAAATAGCATGTGGAAAAAATGACACTGTAAATAAGCGAAATACAGCAGAGTGTAGAAAAAACAAACTCTAACGCTAGACAGTCACTTGGCGTTTATACATGAAAAAGATGAAGCCGCTAGCTCAAAGAGCTCACCGCTGAAATGTTAGCCAAAGACTTCCTGTCTTTTTGTCGATGACGCGACAGATATAAAAACATGTCCTTTCTGTTATTGACAAATGTTTTTTTTTTTTTTTTTTTAACATAATGATTATTCCGTATTTATTGGAGTTTCCTCTTATTCGGTTCTGAGCAGGGGAATTATACGAACAAATAAATTAGCCAAGAAAATTTCATGTCTTCAAAAACCGTATGTTTTTCTAGCAGCTATGCTGAACGTGAACGCTGTGCTTGCGTCTGAAGTCCTGCGCCGGGAATCGCCTGATTAAGCGGATCCTGTAATCCTGTCCTTTAAAAGCACCTTCAAATCATGAAATGAGAAATGATGTGTTAAAATGCGGTTCATGAGCTACTTTACCTACACTGCAGACAGCGTACAATTGTTTTATTCTTTTTTTTTTTTTATGGTAAATTAGGTACACGATGCACGCTTGCTTCAGACCAACTGTGACCAACATTTACGCCAAATCAGGAGAGTTAACGAAGTGTCACATTTCCATCCAGCTTTATTTTCTAGCAGACACTGAAAATGAGTCACGAATGGGATCAGACCTAAACTGCGTTTCTCAGCGTTCATTAAAGCCATTTCTTGTTTGTATGTAACGCACCAAACCATGAAAGCCATATCGAAATGCATTTCACACTATTCTCGATTCTGATTGGTCAGAGGGCGTGGATTCATTTTCTATAACAGCGCTCATTCTAACATGGTATCGTTTCTATGGTAACAGCTCATTCACAGGCACTGATGCTCCACATGCAAGTGTGTAAACGTCGATATGTAAAGTTTTCTGTACGGAGGCGTTTCTTTAACGTTTGTGGAAGGAGTCTCCAGTGTCAGTGCTTTGTAACAGTCAGAGTTCGCATTGTAACTTTTCCAACATCTTCAGAACAGAGAAGTTTACGCTTTGTGCTTACGACTGTTTATAGCTGCTCTAACATAAGTGACGGCAGGAACTAAGTAGTTTTGCGAACATTCCACAATATTAATTGTAACTATAAATGGATAATAAGTATGATGTATAGCTCTTTAATCAGTAAAAAAAAAAATGTAAAGATTGGCAAATTGCTGTCATATTAGAGGAATAAAACACTCCAGGATGTGCTGTTGTAGGAAAATAATCAACCTTCAGGTGGTAACAGTAACATTTCGATTTCTTCACTGCGTAACCTACAACCGCTTTAACCGACGCTTTATTCTACCGCGACCAAAGTGTGAAGGAAGGACGCACACAACGACGCACATTTGTTACACATGCTCTATTTTGCTAATGATATTTTTGTACACTACTGTTCATGTGATCGTGTTGAAAGCTCAGTTCACGTGAGCTTCATTTTTTTTTTTTTTTTTACATTTCTTTGCCACCATGAAATGTAAATATTCTTATACGTAAATGTTTATGTAGCTGATCGACTACCACATGTTGCCTATCCAAATTTTAGCGTATTTTTCTAGAGCAGTTTTTTTTTTTCTTATTTCTCTTTAAAAAGTTGGGTTCATCAGTAAATAAGAGTAAAGTTACAGAACATCATTACAGTATCTCCAGCTGTTTAAACCAAACCAAACTTTGTTACAGCTTTGTACAATGATTTTCTTCTCAAGGTCACATTGGATATTTCTGTGTGATGATTTTATACATTAAAAGTAAATGATTACTAGTAGTGTGTGTGTGTGTGTGTGTATGTGTGTGTATGAGTGTTTTTTTTTTTTTTTTTTTTTTTTTTTTTTTTTGGGGGTTGTGTGTGGGGGGGGGGGGGTTTATTGAAAAAAACAACAACAACAGATTTGGGGGTGGTATTGGAGGGGCCGGGACAC
>CM074932.1:20814025-20835701 GCA_037576815.1 Pangasius larnaudii
ATTTTTTTTTTTTTTTTTTTTTTTTTTTATAAATTAAAATTAATTTTTTATTTTTTGTGTGTGTGTGGGTTTTTTTTTGTTTGTTTTTTTTTTTTTTTTTTTTTTTTTTTTTTTTTTTTTTTTTTTTGAGGAGTTCTTCCTTCATTCCAGACGATTTAATTAAAAAATCCAGTAACAGCTCATTAGGCCTTCTAATGGCAGGAGCCTGCACACACACACACACACACACACACTCCTACGCATTTGTTTATTTAATTTTTGTACTGAAAAAGTTACATTAGAAGCATGTCTCAGCTGATCAACTACACTTGGGCTAAAGGGCATGGGGACATTGTGTGCACTGTGTGCATTCCATTTTAACAGTTTAATCCAAATTTGTCCTGCTGTTCTTATTATAAACTGCGACAGATTATTTTTTTCTCTCAAATCTGGCCTGAACAAATTTAAAATCTGTGTTCTAAATTAAAATCATCTTGTAGACCATAATTGGATTTAAATATTAAAAAAAAAAAAAGCCTGTCTCTGTATCTCCACTAGGGGGCAAAATAGAGCAACTCAAGGCCTTAAACTCAGCTACTGACAAAATGTGCTAATGATATTTAATACTTCATTAGCAAGCTAAAAGAACAGAACATACACTGATTAGTAGAAGTTCTACTGTGGTAGTATTAAGTCACGAGTAAAAATACAAGTCATGAGAAGGTAAGAAAATTACTCGAGTAGTGCGGTGAAAAACTACATGAGTAATTACTTTAAAAATTAAATTTTTACAAGGCTACATTTGACAAAGTAATCCGACTGTATTCTATTTTCTATTCTGTACTTACGTTAACTAACCAAGCGAGCCATGCTGACGTGAACTCCACCTCCATTATTAATAGTACATAAAGAAACGTAATGTTAGCTGGCTAGCTAACTTAACCAAATGGCTCGTTATCTAGCTAGCTATAGCCCATGTTAATTTATACAAGTTTCTAGCAACATAGTTAGCTATCTATCAAAGACGCCCTTACGCATTATCCTGAGCATTATCTATAGACTGTAGCAACACTTAGATATATTTAACACAACAGGAAATTGTTAGTGAACATCAAAGTGACATTTTAAGCTTAACACAGAACTTTCATACTTTCACAGGTAACATTAAAAGGCTAGCTAGTCTAGCTCAGTCAGCTAGCTGTTAGTTTACCTGCACATGTTTCCCGCAGATTGGATCTTGAGCTCTGAAATTAGCTTGTATAATATAATTATAAGTCCATCATAATGCTGTTTCCTTTGAAGCATTTAAAACTGAAGATAGCCGATAAACTGGGCGAGAAATGCTCATCTGTCTTCACTGTCTCAGACATTGCTGCTAAGGATCTGTTGCCTTTCGTCACGCTTTATATTTATTGGGTCTCGAAAACGATTTATTTAAGATTCTCACATTCTGTCTTTTAATTGGCTTACAGTCTTATGGGGTTAAACGCGCTTGTAAAAAAAACTCAGATAAATAGTACGCTGATTCAACTATAAGTGTACGATTTTGATTCTTAAGGAATGTTGCTATTTGATGATTCCACCGAATTTGCTATGATACAATTTGATTTATTCGCCTCTTTTCAATATGTGACCAGCTTTGTTCAGAATCTGGGGTAGGCCTACAGTTAATTCACGAATGACGATGAAAGAATATTTGAAACCTTAGAGAAAAAAAAAGCGTCACTGCAAATAACTCCAAAGTTCTTCTCACTGATCACCTTTACCATACGATGAAACGTTTCTTTTCTGGTGGGCGTGGTCTCTTCCAGTATGACTCCACCCCCATTTCTATGACCTGAGGTTTCACTGAACGGTAATGAAAATTACTTAAATCAGATGCCATGGCGTTGCAGTCACTAGATCTTAACCTGAACACCTGAGAGACGTGTTAGACAGTGCTGTCCTCCTTCACCATCATCATCATCATCATCATCATCATCATCATCATCAAAACACCAACTGAGGGAAGATCTTCCAGTACTGTTCTTGAGCCATTAGAATCTACACCAATAGTGGCTTGTGGTGATTCAACACCTTAGTAATGTACTTTATTTTGGTTTTTCCTTTAAATTATTACTTGGCTGTATGTGCATTCAGAGAAATCAGCAGTTAGTCTGAATGATACATTCGGAAGATCAGCATTTTTGGTATTCAGAGGACTGCTGTGGCAGATTGTTACTATTTTTATACTTTTAATGAGCCATGCACTAAGTCCTGTGACTGATATCAGGCAATAATATTCAAATTAGAGAAGAAATGCCAAGCACTGTGTTTAAATGCAGCTTAATCTGTGCATGAGTGATTTTTTTTTGTTTTTGCTTTTTTTTTGGATGGAAGTACAACTGACTCTTGAAAGAATCTGAATCGATTCTTTCAAGCAGAAATCTCTTATCCCTTGTTTCTAGTTCATGTTCTAAACACAATAATATCTCCGGTCATTCTTTCTCCTTCATTCTCTTTCATTCTCTAGCAGCTCTCTCTTTGGAGCTGAACTGGCTGTAGACACATTAGTATGCATCCGACGTTCCATCGCCTGCGTCGTTACTTCTGCCTCCCGGCGCTCTTACACACATGCTAGCAGATATTGATTAGCATATGGTGATAAATACGAGCGAGCTGATTCAGGATCAACACTCGCATAACGAGACGCTTGATAAACACAGGCGAAATGCATTTCCAATACAATTCAAGCGTTAGCACGGTCTGTCCTCTCAGCTCGAACGTCTTCATGGTGGGGAAAAAAAAAAAAAAATCCTGAACATACCCAAAATGCTGAAATCACTTTCAAAGTCAAACTGATTGGACGTGACCTTTCAGTTCATTATCTCAGTAAGCGAGCCTCTTTTTTCACCTTTTTATTTCATACACTAGTTCTCTTTGTCTTTGTCCTTCTGTCTTCATTATAGGAAAAAAGACGACTCAGTCGACTCTTTCTTTGGTATTCAAGGCCATGTATTACTCAAAATAAATGCAGTATCCAGTTTTCAATCTTCTTTATTCTGTTCACTGATGAGAATGCTTCAGCTGGTCCCAAGACTGTAGGAAAAAAAGAAGAAGATGAAAACACTATAACTGACTTTGTTGAAAAGCAGACTTGTGTTCTATGCCTTTCACACCCACCACCATCATTTTCCAAAAAAAAGTACCAATATTGAAAGCATTTTTAGAGCATTGTCATCCTTTGTAATTTCCTTTAAAGCTAACACATCATGCATTCTTCCAACCCCATACTTTAAAGCTCTCCCTGTCAGTTAGCAAAACAAACCATGTCCAGATCCACAGTGCGTCATTCATCACCATTCTCCTTCTTTCTTACTTTCTAACCCATCACTGTACTAACAGGTGTTATTTCCATCAAAAGCCAAAATTAACACACTGACATCAGCAGTTAATAACTGGTTTCTGGTTTCAAATCTGATTTCAAAGGTTCCTGGATGTTTGGAGTCCATCACATTTTCCTTCTCAAAGACAAGTTGTTTTTTTTTCAGTAGAAACGGTGAACCCTGAACATGTTGGAGCTCTTCAACATCTCCTCCATGCGGTCTCAGTGGTGTCCCACAAGGCTCAGTGCTCAACTCACTTCTCTTTTCCCATTTCCTCTTTTCTCTTCATTTTACATCTTTTCTACCATGCTCTTCATGATGTCATATCTTGTACTACCACTGTTATACTTTTACTGTTATGACACATAACGCCACTTCACACTAAGATACACTAAGATGTCTGCGTGGGTTTCCTCTCAGCTCCCAAAAACATGCTGGTGGATGGATTGGCTACAAGAAAATGCCCTTAGGTGTGAACGAGCATGCTAATGTGCGTGTTCATGGCACCCTGTGATGGACTGGAGTAACATCCCTGGTGTATTCCCGCCTCACGTCCGGTGTTCCTGGGATAGGCTCCGGATGTATCGCAATCTTGACCAGGACTGAAGATGGATGAACGAAAGAATGTCAGACACACATGTTGCTATTTGTATCCTGTCAAGACCCTTCAGGAATGGAATTTCATCACCTTAGTTGAATATGAAGTTGTAAATAGATTTATTAGGCTTATATTGTCTGAAGATTTTTTTTCCTGCTTCGTGCCCAGTGTTCCCGAGGTCAGCTCTGAATCCTCGGCGACCCTGACCAGGATAAAGTGGCTACTGAAGATGAATAATTCGTTAGCTCTAGTTAGTTCTAAAAGTCTTAATGAATGAGCTAGTCATTCCTGATTCCCTCTCATATCAGGAAACATGGAATGGATTCATATCTCTCATCAGTGGTGTCCCCCAAGGCTCAGTGCTCAGCCCACTTCTCGTTCCCCTCTATATAACCTTCTCTTGGTGATGTAACATCTTCTCCTAACAAAATTTAAATCTTTTTTTTCTCCCACAGTCAGATAAACAGCAATTTTTTATCTGTATCGTGGAGAATAACAGCTCGTCATCATCTTTCTTCTTGAGAGCAATTGTAACATGGCAAAGCAATTTCCCCCTGGGATTAATAAAGTTCTTTGAATCTTGAATCTTGAATCATATCTGTTGCTATATATTCTTAGAAAAGGTATGCCCTATGCTTTACTGTTACTATAGAAACAATAACGTGTGCATTAATACAAACTTGTGATTTGCATCTGCACTACTGTCAGAGCTGCTGGTATAGAAATTAAATCAATATTTTTCCGAATCGAGAATTCAACAACGCGGTGGTTTTTAGGTCTTTGTGATAGCAGAGAGTTGGCGTGCGAAGGAAGACCAGCATGAAGAGAGTTGTCAGGTCTAGAAATAACTAGGGCTCATATGATCAGTCGAGCAGATTCTGTGGTGAGAAAAGGTTGTTGTTCTTCTGATGTTATGAAGCAGAAATGTGCAGGATCTGGTGGTTGATGTGATGTAATCGGAGAGGTTAAGTCTGTTCTAGCTGCGTGTGCCGGGTTGGGCTGAGAGGGTGTTGATGGTGATTGACATTTCCAGCAGAGTGGAGTTCCGGTTGATATTTATCAGGGGTTGAACGGGAACCTAAGTTTTACTAGTTGGCCAGTAATTAAAAAAAAAAGTATTCGACTAATTCGACTTTTCCATAGTTAAAGCAAAAACGGGTTCAGGACATCGCTATTTGTATTTGTGCAATAAATAACATCAAACCGCACTTCAATTCATAGCCACATGCAGGCCACAAATGACATTTCCAGCTTCAATCCAGCTTTTTTCTACTACACTGTTAATGATGCAAGTGGAAAATAATAAATCCATCTATCATATTCCACTATTCCAAGACATACCAATTCTTAAAAAGCACTTGTGTGGGTGAGCTGGTGGTTCAGCTAAAATCTTCGATTCTGAAACTGACAGCGCAGCGCAGCACAGAAGCTCCTTTTAGCTTAATGATGGATGGCGAACGCAATGTTTACAGCAGCGTCTGGGAGATTTTTCCTCACCGTGTTCAACTCCGGCTTCAGTAGCATTCGAAGACGAGTCTGGATGATCCTCTTTGAGCCCGCGTGCACTGCCAATCTGACTGCAATCTAGCTGAGTGGGATTGGATAGCAGTGGACTCCAGTCATGTTCACTGGGAAATGTTTTGGAGACAATGATGAAATAAACCACTTTTTTCAGCTTTTAATTCCTGAACTTTCTATCTCAACAGCACATTGGGTCCAATTCGACACTATTTATATCTAACTACTGGATAAAACTACTTGTTTTTGAGTTAGTCTCCAAAACTATTTTTTTTTTCTAGATATACAATCATATTGGTGTATATGACACCAAATAACGGACCAGAACAGAAAGTTCTGAGACACCAATTTTGAGTTAAAGGCCACTTTAAATTCTGCAAGTTTGCGTCGCCTCTGGCTTGCTCATTAGGGATAAATTCACATATTTGCAATATATTTTTTGTGAATCCATTTATTTCTGTAAAGCTGCTTTGTGACTATGTCCATTGTTAAAAGCGCGATACAAATAAAATTGAATTGGAGGTATTTTGTACATCTGCATGTTTACACACTTGCTTGTTTGCACAAACTCCTGTGGAAACTTGGTGAATAAAGTGATTCTGATTCAACTGGTGCCACCATCTTTAAGTCACTACCATCAACCTCGTATCTCGGAAGCAGCCCCATCAGCCGTCGACTGGCTTTTCAAACTCTCCAAAGTCTTGTTAAATTGAGACCTTGCATAATCCAGCAGAGCAGAAGAACGTCGTCGCAGGTCTGTAATGAAAGCTGGAGGTAATGGCAGCTCTGCTACAACAGTAGTTACACCGTGTGCTTCTGTAAAGAGCTCGCGGCCGAGAGACTGACCCGAGTGATTACGCCGGGCTCAAGCCACATCTCGGCCTGCCAATTAGACCATTGTTTCACAGCGAGAACAGAAACACAGCAGTGGACTCCTGTCATGTTCACTGGGAAATGTTATGGAAGACAATGATGAAATAAACCTCTCTTTCACCTTTTTTTTTTTTTTAAACTACGGATAAACAATTCTTACTTTTAGACCTTGGGTACGGTGTGCTGTATCATACAACCATGTTGTTCAACTTCATGTTTTTTTAAGACAGTAATGATCCTGTGCCTGTTTAGACACTTTCTATCACAGGTGGTTGGTACAAATGTGCGAGCAGGGCTTTCAGAGATAAAGAGACATCAGTGTCAGGTTCTTTTTATGCACCAACAACAGATTATTTCCTGTTAACAAAAAATGTTAAAAAAAACAAAATAAAATGAATGCTTGTATGAAAATATTCCAAATCCAGGCAGGAGAACCAAAAGAAGCCTTTCTATTGGAAAGTGGCGTGTTTCTTTTTGCTTCTCTGTCAATCCAAAAATGAAATCGCAAAAACAGAAAAGGGCTCTGTGTTTCTAAAACCTGTGCTTGTCCCTGATAGCGCCATAAATCATTACTGGGAAGTCGGCCAATATGCCTATAACTCTTAGCTAGCTTTATGTCTATGGCTTTGGAACGATATTCTGAAATGATTATAGTCATGGCGAAAAGAGGATTGTCAGATTGTCCTCCACAAAATATCAGAGGTTATGTCTCCAAACATTTTTTTGGATAAAGGACCCCCACATGGACACTGCACATTTTCTGCCACCCTGAACCTTGGCATTTTGGTTTCTCTCTGCTATTTACCATCACGCTTACAAATCCATATTCAGTGAACATTTCTGCATTTGTCTTGCCTTCTCTTGTTCCTTTTGAAGAATTAGCAGAAGAAGATAGATGTAGATTTTTATAACTTTTTTTTTATAACTTTTTAACGAAATTAAAATAGCATGTACCTTCAAAATAGTAACGAAATCATAGTTAGAGAGATTATTAATGATATTGTAATGTAGGAGGTGTGCGGGTTTCTTTCATAATCACCATTTCTACAGTAATGTTTAGCCTCCAGCTACATTTTGGGGGGAAAATGATGATAGATTAAATCACAGATCAGCTGAAGCTATGCTCAGAGCAAAATCCACTAATAGTCCTCGAGGAAAAGGCTTTTGCTTCGCTTTTGCAACGTAATCTCTGATATTTTTGCCGAGGCCGATCCTCTTCTCGCCATGTCGATCCTCATTTCAGAATACAATTCCAAAGCCGAACCTAAAACTGTAAAACGGTAGACGTAATGTCTGGCCTTGACCTAATGACTCACAGACCCATCAGTAACAACCACACATTTCAGTAAAAACTGTCCTTTTTTTTTTTTTAAATTTCGTTTACAATTTCATTTTTTTTTATTTACAAAAAAAGCAAAAGAAACACACACACACACACACACACACAGCTTTTTGTCTCTATGATGTCTCTATGATTTCTGTTAATAAAAATGATAATTGATTTTTTTTTAAATATTGAACCATCAATTAAAGAACAATTAATTTGTGTTACTGACCGAATGACCTAATGACCAAAATTTGGGCTTTTTTTTGTTGAGCAAAAGTGCACGAGCGCTCATCAGAAAAACACACAGAATGGAACAAAGGAGTGAGAAACGAGGCCGGGGGATTATTTCTTTCACAGCCGCAACACGCAACATGACACGTGGCAAATCCTGGACATTGTGTCCTGTCCCTGAGTTCATTTGACAGAATGTGCGTTTAAACGCCAGGTAATATTTTGCAAATACTTCAGAACACAAATCGGGAATGAAAGAGCGTGACTGAGAATCTTATCGTTGCTGTTGTTGTCAAGTTAATGAGAAATATTTGAAACCTGCAAATAATGCAGTGTCGAGCCTGAAACCATTACCTGCGTTGTTTTGCTCTTTAGAGGAGAGGATTGTAAACTTCACCATATAATTACCTCCTGTGTGCAGAGGCAGCTGATAGAAATGTGCTAGCAGAGCCTCTGAACATAAAAAGATCATCAGTATAAGGTTTATTTTTCTTTTTTTTTCTCTTTACAGGAGAAACTAAAAGTACATTGAGTCACAAGTTCCCAAAATATAGGGGCTCGTTTGATTTATAAATGACCAAAACTCACAATCTCTTCTTTTGTGTTATTACTATTGTGTAGCAATAATTAATATTATGAATATTGCTCTAACTATTAAGACAGATTACGTTACTGTTCTGAAATGTTACCGGGAGTCGCATTCAAACCAGCAACATCTAAATGAAGAGTGTACGTGCCGTTTTAGTCTTTTTTCGCTGCACCAGTGTAAGAGTTCAGCAATAAAAATGGACAAGTGTCTCCGTCCGTCTTCCTCCGAAAATTCCTCCGCAACATCGAGTGACTCTGACTAAGTGGAACAAGACAAGTCAAGAAAACAAACAGGAAAATACGCAGACACGTTCATTGAATCTGGAGGTACAAGTTAAATTAAATAACGAGGAGAAACCGAAGTTTCAGACAATGTATAATTTTGGAGCCCCTCAACTAAACACACAGTCCGAACAAAAGAAATTGCGCAAAAGGAAATTGTGCTAAAGGACAAACAGAACCGTAAGTGTATTCATTTTTTTTTTTTTTTAGCAAGGGTTACGACCTTTCTGTTTTTAGTGTGTTTGATATTCGGAGGAAACACGGCATGAAGCCAGGAGAGAATTACAGACTTGTAACACTTAAAAAATATTAGAAATCATAAATGCTGCTGCTGATTTATCTTTAAGTGTGTGTGTGTGTGTGTGTGTGTGTGTGTGTGTGTGTGAGAGGATTTATTAGGCCCCGATGAGATCTTGTGCTACAATGCATTGCTCAACATTAATATTTTTAGAGGCGTGATACTGATAGACATTAAGATATCTGATAGATAGCATTCTGCAGAAGAATCTGTTGAAATATCTCCGCTCGAATGCTGCATGCGCAAGAACTACAGAGTGAATGTGAGAGAAACTACTATAGATGCTACACCATCCTTTCCAAGCATGAATGAGAATGAGAGAGAGCTTATAAAGTTCTGTCTCTCGCCCTGAGTGCCTGAGTCTCGCAGTTAGACGGAGCGAGAAGTTGAATGTTGTGCGGCCTCGAAACCTTTAGAAGAGACAATATTCAGATGTCATTCATTAAACCAAAAGAGCACAAGGACAGAGTCAGTGAGAGGCTGAAGATTCATTTCAAGCAGGCGGACATTAGGGAATGATTAAAGGAAGGGACCGTGGGTCATAAACAGGATGGCGCTGGCTTCTAGGAATATACAGTACATTCCATGTAAATTATTATTCCCAGTAAGTGACGTATGAGCGATTCCTATAGGCAATAGAACGAGGAGGTATATATATATATGTAGAGAGAGAGAGAGAGAGAAAGAGAGAGAGAGAGAGAGAGAGAGGCAGTCTTCAGTGATGTGCATTATCTTGGTTTTTTAATTAATTTATTTTCATGTGTGTGTTTTTTTTTTTTTTTTTTTTTTAATTAACCCAATCATGCATAGTGTCCACATTTATGGACAGTCATAACCTGTGCACATTTTGAATGTTAACAATCTGACTGTTATTTTATTCAATTTAATTCTTTTTTTTTTTTTTTTAAATTTCAGGAATAAGGCTTCATACTTTCTTAATTATGTTATTCATAAAATGGACAATCCATTTACTTTTTAATACAAGTGATATTTAGACCAAATTCTGCCCCAAAGTGGGCCAAAAAAAAATCTGAGTAACTGCAAAAAAAAAATAAATAAATAAAAATCAAATAAAAAAAAAAACTTTATAAAATGTAGTATGTGTAATATCACCTGAATGGTGTGAATAATAACTTTGAATGATGCCCTTTTTTTTTGTCCCAAAAAGCTATTTTTTTGGTTGAAATGATTCTTCAGAACGATTCCTTCTGATTGTATGAAATAACGCCAATGAATAAAATTCATATTTGACTCTTTGAATCATTTCATTAACCTGCACTTTTGTGACATTTGTGAGAAGTCGAACAGTGACAGCATTTACGGATCAACAACAACTACAGATGTAACGTCATACTTTTCTGTAAAAAATTACATTACAATGCCTTATATGCTTTAAAAGTAAAAAGTAAAGTAAACAATGACATTTGTACATCTCTCTCTCTCTCTCTCTCTCTCTCTCTTTTGACAGGAGAAACGAATGAAATTACATCCTAATGTCACAGTCTGCTGTTTTTCTGAATATTCATGTGTTGATGGATTAAAATGCACTGGAGCTCCTGCTCCACTGGGGGCGAGTCAGTAATTAGTGTAAAATTAATTTACCTGTGCAGTTTGAAATTTTCCTTTGCTCACTTCCCTGAGCAGAGTTTACACTTGGTCAGTAATTTAAAAAAAGTCTCATACGTTACAGAAAAAGATATTCAAAGAACATGTTTTGATGTTTTGATTACTCAGACTATTACAGTGAGATCTTTTTTTAACTAAATTCATTCTTTACTTCCCCCTTATTATAGAGCTGGAAGCTCGTCTTTCACTCCTCTGAAATGAAGACTTCACACACATATATGGAATTCCCTCGGAGCGCCGTACCTGTATATCTGATACCACTCTTTCATTGAATGTCTCCGTCTCGAGGGTCTAACGATCGACCTTGAGGACATTTATATTCGCTGGCCGAGACGTTTGAAGCGTTTGAAGTGACCTACTCAATGCTTTTCAAAGAAGTAAGCTGGGAATGTGCAGTTATGCATATTTTAACGGTGATCGCAATCTTGGAATTCCTCAAATAATTAAACAAAACTGTGATATTCAGCAGCTTAGCTTAAGTTAACTAGTTAACAGATAGATATTGGTTTTTTTATTGAAACTCTCATGAATTAGGTCATGAGCTTGAAAACATTAATGAGAAAAATTATACAGTTTGCACTGACTACGAAAACGACCACCACCAGCACAACCGGTCAATTCTGCATGATGGTGCCTGAAACACAGTGGGAATTTTCCTCGCTGAGAGAAATTGGATCATAATATTAACTATCAGAGGTCATTATTTTCTTCTTAATACGCAGAACCTATTTAGCTCTTGGTACTTGGTATAATCAAGGGTTCTCATCACTCTGTTGTAGGGTTCTACCTAAAACCTATAAGGGTTCCTGTAGAGGGACAACCGAAGAACCTTAAACAGTCTGAATTTTCTCTTTCTTTACTTTATTTATAAAGCATAATTAAACGCAACGCTTGACCAGTGTTCAAGTTCAAGTTCAAGTGGAGTTTATTGTCATTTCGGCCAAATACAAGTACATAGTGAAACGAAACAACGTTTCTCCAGGACCAAGGTGCTACATAAGACGACAAAGAACTACACTGTGCTGTTTAAAGATAAAAATAATGAAGTTTTTGTAGACATACATTGAACACATACATTGTATACCTTGTACAATGTGCTGTACAAAGATAAAAATAATGAAGCTGAAATATCCAACATGCATTAGCTACCAATTTAAGCCAGAGATAAGAAACGTGGTTTTACCCTAGTTTTAAAAACAGATAAAGTTGAAGCTGCTCTGACATGCAGAGGTAAAACTGTTCCAAAGCGTAGGACCAGCTAAGGAACGGTCACCCCCTCAGCTTTAATCTGGACCCGGGAACAGTTCAGATCAGCTGGAATTCTCGAGAGCATTCGTGTTGTATGTATTAAGGTCTTCACCTTCACCACATGTAGCAATGCAGACAGTTAGCGTTGTGCTGTTATACGAAAATAATCAGTGACGTGGTGCTGTAATGAATTACCTTCCCAAAATTGTCAAGTTTCCCTTAACAGCTCCTCCCCAAAGTGCTTTATTCCTCTTATACCACTGCAATTTGCCCACGATTGCAATTTTTGTTTACTAAAGAACACCTCATGTTTTATCCATTTATAGTTACATTTAATGTTGAGGAATTTCCTTGAAACAGGTTAGTTCTTGTTCTAACTTATGTTACAGCAGATAGAACCAGTTGTTTTTCTTCATCTTCCAACTATTATTTCTTTCTCTTGAAGTTAATAAGACAAAAAACGCAGCTTGTCATGTTTGTGAGTAACCGAAAATGTCGTCCTCAGTCCTGAAAATGTCGGAAAAGTTACAGCTTTACCTCGGACTGTTACAAAGTGCTGACACTGGAGACTCCTTCCATAAATGTTGCATAAACATCTCCTTACACAATATCAATAATTACACACGATTTAATGTAATTTAATCCGCTTATGTGGAGCGTGTGGCGTACAAGTCTCTGTGAATGAGCTGTTACTATAGAAACGGTAATGTATTAGAACGAGTGCATTAATGTAAACCTGCACTACTGTCAGAAATGCGATTACAGAAAATTAATCAACGCATTCCGACCAGTCAGAACACAGAGTTCAACAGTGCTGTGGTATAATGTGTTTTAAACATTCACACAGCTGTGTCCTTTTTGTGCTTAAAAGTGTAGAAGATGCCGGGCTGAGAGAGAGCTTTTGTCTCAGGAGTGTGACACGGTTCAAAGTGAGGTCCTGAAAAGGTCACAGAGTTAATTATTTATGCCTCACTGATAATCATCATGTGTGTCTTGGCAGGTAGCTCAAAAAAGAAAAAGAACCAAAACAGCACAGATCATAATGTAAATCATAAATCATATCCCAACAGTTAAAATTCCCTTACGGAAAAAAATATCACATCTATTTTACATAATATGTGATGGGGGTCAAACCATTTGAAAGAGCATTTCAACTTTATATCCCGAAATTACATGTGAATTCAAAGACATGTGATATCATGTGAATAATATGTGAAAACAAATGTGCGTGAATATAAAGGGGAAAAAAATGAAAAAAATATAAAGAAATTATCAAATAAATGAATCATGTGTAAAAACTTAAGTGTGAAAATAAATGAAACGGTTACGAAAAAATTGAATCACATGAAATAAATTAATTAAGTGTAAAAAAATCCTGTGAAAATAAATAAGCCTTGGTTAAAAATCCAAAATGGAAAAAACTAATCATGTGAAAATAAATTGAGTAAAAAATATGACATGAAAAATAAATGAATCATCTTTAAAAAATCACTTGAAAATAATTTAATCAGTTGTAAAAAAAAAAAAAAAAAAAAAAAGAATCAAAGAATAAATGAATCGTGTAAAAATCATGTGTGAAAAGAAGAATCATTTGTAAAACTCTAATGTGAATATAAATGAATAAAAAAAAAAATTCACAGTTGGAAAAAAAATCAGGTGATTATTCACAAGTGAAGTTCATGTAAAGCTTTTGTGAAGGTTTCATGAGGTAAATGCGACAGAACCGTATTTTTGTGTGCTGCTTTATTGAATATTGCTAAAGAAAAAGTTTCTCACTTGTCATTTCCGTGCAGATAAAATGCCCTTGAAGCATTTTGCGTTTTTTTTTTTTTTTTTTTTTCTTTATCTGTGGAAAGTCCACAAAATTAAAAATGCATTAAAATCGGTGGTGTCGTGACGGCATGGCTGTGTTCACACGTTAAACAAACACATTCAATTCAAGCACATATTGGATGGTGGTCGTCTCTGCAGGTTCGGGGGATTACAACAAACACATTAATTGCAGATTATCTTCAAACCTGCAGATGATCAGGTACGTTTTCTCCACAAGGCAGTGAGTGTAAACACCTGCGAGGTTTTACAGCCTGCAGCACTTTATCTTGTTTTCTCAGATGGAGAACAAGAAGACGCATATGATAAACCTTCAGGGGTTAAAGCTGAGGTGGAAGCGTGGTGTTGTTTTTAATAGGGGAATAGTCACAACTTTCAGACTGAAAACAATACCTTTAACAAGTTTGCTGTTGCCCTGTTGCTCCTTTCTGAGTAAAGAAAATAGACAATTCAGAGAAACATGTAGCATGTAGCTATGACTAGCACAGAGCTAAGAACTACTTTACTAGCATAAAGCTGGAATATACCAAAGTTTAAAGGTTAGCATAGAGCTAAAAATGGACAAAGTTAAAAAAAAAAAAACTAGCATAAAGCTAGCAAAGTATGGAGAAAGTACAAACTAGCATAAAGATTCAGGATTCAATAACTTTATTGTCTTTCTTGTACAATGAAATTCTTAGTTTGCACGTTCTCACAGATGATGCAGTAGATTTCAAACAGAAGATCAATAATGAAAAATAAAATAACAACAGAGACTGTATTGACTTGTGTGAAGTATTTGTGCAACTTTGTGCAAGATATTTTGTGATGGTGGAAGAAAATAACAAGACCATACTTTGTTGATTCTTAGCTCTATGCTAGTCTTTGAATTCTCTATACTCTAGCTTTATGCTAGTTTTGTACTTTGTCCATTCTTAGCTCTATGCTGTTCTATGCTAAATTTGTACAGTCCAGGTTTATGCTAGTTTAATATTTCATCCATTCTTAGCTCTATACATAAATATATATATTTTTTTGTGTGGTTATACTGAATTATACTGATTACCTGTGGCCTCGTGCCTACAGCTGAATCACAGCCGAACTGATATTAGATTGATATTACTTTTATACAACAGATGTATAAATACAAAATTAATATCGAGTAAGTGACATTTCAGACACAATATGGCCAAATAGTTTGTTTATTTTTGCTAGAAATATATCCCAAAGTTGCCAAATTCACTGATAGCCCATTGGCTAGCTGCCTAGCTAGCTTGCAATGATTTGTATGTTCCCTGTACGGGTTCATCTGGTGAAATTGGTGTCCCTTCTTCCATTTCATCTTCATCTGACAACCTTTTATGTTTTAAGTCAGAATTTATTTTCATGAAAAATGTATTGTTTGCCGTGTCCGCTACTGCTGCTGCTAACTCTACTGTAGTAACTGTTTCAGTGGGACTGTGGCTAGAATTGGACTGTTACGTAGCGAACACACACAGAGAGGAGTGATGCACCTACCAGTAGAACTACCTGTTGTATATTCCAGCTTTATGGAATATCGTTTGTTTTGTACTTTATCTATTCTTAGCGCTATGCTAAGCTTTGAACTTTGTATATTCCAGCTTGATGCTAGTTTTGTACTTTATCTATTCTTAGCGCTATGCTAATTTTTGAACTTTGTATATTACAGTTTTATGCTATTTTTGTGCTTTATCCATTCTTAGCTCTATGTTAGTCGTTGCTAAATTTGTAGCTTTCCAGCTTTATGCTAGTTTTGTACTTTATCCATTCTTAGCTCTATGTAGTCATTGCTAAATTTGTAGCTTTCCAGCTTTATGCTAGTTTTGTACTTTGTTGATTCTTAGCTCTATGCTAGTCATTGCTAAATTTGTAGCTTTCCAGCTTTATGCTAGTTTTGTACTTTGTTGATTCTTAGCTCTATGCTCGTATTTGAAATTTGTCATTTCTATGCTAGTTTTGTTTATTTTTATTATATAAGCTACACACTTGCCTGTACATGATGTTAATATTTTTTTTTAATCAGCTTAAATATATTAAATAAATATCTGACATCAGAAAGATTTTTTTTTCTCCTGGGTTTGGTTAGGTATGGAGAAATTCTTTCATTCTTTCAGGATGTTTTATCAGAACAGGGAAGATCCTTTTAAGATGTTAGTCAGAGATATTGTTTTGTTGTTGATTTTCGCATTATTCTGCCTGATGCTGAACCTCTGCCAGCTTCGTTTTTATTCATTGTTCAATACATTCACATAAAACTGACAAGTCTGATGTCGGGTCTCTTTGATTTATGTTGCGGGCCTCTCTTCTTACTGACACAATGAGCCTGATGCTAATTTATTTTTAGAGATTAAAAAAAGTATTCAGAAATGCGATCACCTCCTTATTGAAATTAAGTTTAACCTGATAGCACTATTAGATATTTACTTTATTAATATAAAAATAAGAAATGCCATTCCAGGTCATTATTGAAATGAATTAAAAGTAAATTCTGTGTAGAAACGCCGGATGGCTAATCGGCCGTGCTCATTAAACACTCGTTCTTTGGCTAAGGGGCAATTTTAAGCCTAATGTTTCTGTTATGACCCAGTGAAAGCACATCTGCATATAGAGTGGTATTTTTTTAATCATCATTTCATATCTCTGAGCAGCAGTTGCCGCTAATGGGACAGAGAGAAATCTCATGGCATGTTTTAGTGAAATCCATCGTGGATTGGTCATGGGCGCTGCAGGCTTTTTCTCTAATGGACGGATTGCACTGAACTTGTGAGTTATTGCTGGGTTTAGAGCATCATTTCTGACTTCCAACCTTTTTTGAGCCCTTCATTCACAAAGATTATTACTAGGCTTCAAACTCCAACATGTACAGCCATACAATAAATTTATTAATACCATTATTCTCTTTTTAATTTTATTTTTTAGTGTAATTTCCTGGACCTCCTAGCCTAACAATACGTGTCATTATTTTATGATTAATTATTCATCTAATTTTTATAGTAGCTTTTTAAAATTATTTTATATATATTTTTCATGTTTCTTTTTAAATTGTAATTATATTAGTTTCCAGGGCCTCCTAGGCTAACTAGATGTGTCATTATTTAATGAGAAATTATTAATTTTATTTTTATAAAAGCATTGTTAAGTATAATGCATTATTTTGTGCAACTATTTTTGTTGTTGCTGTTGTATTTTATTTTATTTTAATTTTTTTGTAGTTCAGATTCAGAATTATTACTATGTACTGAAAATGTATGCATTTTTTTTTTACAAATTTAAAAATTCAGTTGTCTTTTCTTTTCTTCTCAACTGAAAACTATTGTTAGTTGAGTTTCCACATCCTCCTAGGCTAACCAGATATGTCATTATGTTCTTAATAACCCGAACCCTAACCCTTAAATATTATATATTTTATAATAACTAATAGTTTATGTATCACTGAAATCAGAAATATATGTATATGTGAATATAGATGTTAAATTATATTGCATGCAACATTTTTATTGCATTCCCCCCCCCCCCCCATCTTCGTCATTTTTTAACCAAAAGTCCAAGCTGCCATCTAAATAAAATAGGATACTGATCTTGGTATAACCAAACAAATCATTTTCAGACACAATGCAAGTGAATTATTTGAATTAAAAATAAGTAATAAGTAAAATAAGTGGACAATAAGGCTAAGTGGACGTGGAGAATGTTGTTATTTACAGAAAGCTTCAATTCTATGAAAGGTTATGTTTGTTTTATGAAGACAGAGTGAGGAAATTCTTCATCGTATGAGAGGTTATATGGACAGAAGCGCTGCGTGGCCTTTAATGGTCGATAATGATAGAGGAAATGGGCAGGGGCACTAAAGACCTTTATTATATATGAGAGAAAAAATGAAACTGCTCGTTAATTATACGAGAGCTCGAGTCTGACATTTTTAAAGACATGCTATTGAATTCCTGATTCTGACGGGTCAGAAGGCGTTGATTCATTTTCTCTGACCGTAGTGCAGCAAATCACAGGTTCATATTAATGCGCTCGTTCTGATACGTTATCGTTTCTATAGCAACGACTCGTACAGCCGATGCGTCTTTTTAAAACGTGCGTAATTTTCGGGAAAATGGCGACGTCTTAAAGTAAGGAGATTATTTATTTAACAGTTATGGAAGGAGTCTCCAGTGTCAGCATGGTCAACTGGTTGGAATAGTCAGATGTAAGGCTACAACTTTATCTTTACGTTTTCCGTCATCTTTAGGACAAAGGAGTTAACGTTCTTTTGCAGTTTCTCAGTAACATGACAAAGTGCTTTCATTTTTTTTTTCTTTCTAACTTCATGAGAGCGAGAAAAAAAGAGGGGCGGGTGATGGAACGACTGCTATAACAAGTGAGAAAAAGAACTAACTTTAACTTTGCGAACTTTAAATTAAATGTAACTAGAAGTGGGTAAAAAGTACTATGTGTTGTTTTCGCTCATTCGTTGGTGTAACTTAAAATTGAAGCAGATCTTTTGTAGATTTTTGTTGATCTTTTGAATTTTGTAGATCTTTTTTTTTCTACTTTTGCTTTCATACTTGTTTTCTTCATTTCTATTTTGACATGAGAGAAGAACTTCTACAAAAAAAAAAAACAAAAACTAAAGGTTAAAAGAGTTTCTGGCCAGTTGTTGGAAAATTAATCTCGCAGCACTTGTATCTCTGTCAGCTCATTGAACAGCTTTACGCTTGAACTGCGTTCTGAATCACTCGTACGCCGTTTCGGCATTAAAGTATCTGCCAAATGAATAAACGTAGAATAATTATTGTACGTGTTTAACAATCTGGAAGGTGCTCAGCTGCTCACTGGAAAATTGAATTCATGTAATACGAAAAAAAAAAAACAAAAAACAGGCTGGGCAAAGAATAAAATAAAGATCCGTCACAAGTCTTTAGTGTCCAAGGATTCCAACCGAGCTCAGGCTTTAATGGCCATTTCCTGAAAGCGTCCAGTTCTGCTGAAAATGACCCGAGAAGGTTTAATAAGAAACGATTCTGTATCTTTGAAGGTCAGTGTTTTTTTTTTTATCTTCATCTCTTTTTTTAGGCTCAGCAAAATAAGCTCTTCTGTTTTTATCCTTGAAAATCTAAAGGTTAAAACGTGGGTGATTTTTATTTTTTATTTATTTATTTTGGTGCTCAGTAGTACTTGGTGTCCTTGGAAGTACCTTTCTGAATGTTAACAGCTAAGTTAAGCATGAAAACATTTTGCTGGCTGGTCTAAATGATGTCATGAAGCATAAGCTGTTTCTCTTGTTCATTCTTTCTTTCTTTCTTTCTTTCTTTCTTTCTGGTGGACCCTTGTCCATAGGGACAGAGCCCCACCGAATATATATCTTATTACCTCTTTTGAGTGACCAGTAAGTTAAATACGTTACTATTTGACAGATATAAGCCAGTGTTTTCTTGATTTGCTCACCTTTCTAGAGGTCGCACAACTGTAGCTGTAACATTGAGCTCCATATAGTGGAGGTAGTCGTGGCCTAATGGTTAGACAGTCAGATTTGCAACCCGAAGGTGAACCTGAAGGTCGCGGGTTCGAGTCTCAGGCTGGCACGGAATGTCCAGTGCTCTCTTCCACCCTCAATACCAAGACTGAGGTGAGACCCTTGAGGCAAGGCACTGAACCCCCAAGGGCGCCGCGGCAAAAAAGGCTGCTCACTGCTCCGGGCTCACTACTGTGTGTGTGTGTGTGTGTGTGTGTGTGTGTGTGTGCACTGGGTTAAATGCAGAGCACAAATTCTGAGTATGGGTCACCATACTTGGCCACACGTCACTTCACTTCATATTGACATTATTACACCTAGGGAACTGCAACAAGCGCTGTATATATGGGTGGATATCGAAACAGCAGGTTAAATGTAAAGCTAAAATGTCTCTGACTCTGGTCCTCTAGTGGCTGGCTGCAGTGCAATTTTTAGCCCCGCCCATTCCCAAGTAAGAATGAGCCATTCTTGCTCATTTACATTTTTCAAGTTACATTTTAGGTTACATCAACAAATTATTAAGTTCAGTTGACCTTAATATCTCCCTTGATATTTCTCCTTACGATACCTACGTTTAATAGGAGTTATTTGGTGATAAATAAAAGGGCGTGGTTGATGAGGTGATTGACAGTTTTGGCCATTACAGTCAAGCTTCATGAACACGCACGCACTTTCCACTGCATGCCTGAAGCTCTTGATGGTTCTGGAGCAAAGCCATGTCTTGTTCTGTTGTAAACTGTCATAACAGACACTCAGAGGGGAGTTCTTTGCAGTTTTGTTTGGTACATTGCTCATTTTGATGTCTAAGCTAGCTCATGATGGCATAAACAAAAGTAGCTAACACTAGCTACATTTCATAATCATTTACTATTTACGGTATGACCGTAGCTAATACTCAAAGTAGCCTGGTAAGTTTAGCCAGTCTCTCCTTTTTAAATGACCTTCATTTATGTCCCTGGTTGTCTAGCGGCTAAGGCTCCTGTGCTCTCACTACCGTGGCTCAGGTTTGATTCCTGGGCAGGCAAGCAGCCCAGCCACTGGGAGTGAACTCTCAGTGCCGGTTCCAAGCCCAGATAAATTGTGAGGGTTGTGCCAGGAAGGGCATCTGACCTACAAACTGTGCCAAATGAAACATGCAGTCCAATGATCCAATGGGAGCAGCCGAAAGAACAACAACACTACCTAGCATGTCAGCTAGCTACAATAGCAAATGATAGCTCAGTCAGTCATCACTCAAAGCTCTAAAATCTTTTCCTGACAACTGTAAAAACAATATACCTGCACAAATTATATGACCACAGTTTAGCATTTTACATATTAATTAATACATCTTTACTTAACACTTTGAGCTAGCATTCAAAGTTCAGGTAATATCCCTGAGCGTGTTCGCTCCCTGCAAGAAGAACAACCAATATGGTGGGCGAGAGGTGGACTTACAGTCCGACCAACAGCACGACTGACTACTGTGCAGACTCTGGTTCCAATTCAGTCGACTGTGCAAAGTCAGTCAAGAGGGCAACTTTCAATTCGACCAAATAGGCTTCAGAATCGCACAGTGGGAGTCAATGGCGCCACATTGTCCACTCATATACAGTATACAGTCATTGATAGAGATGCACTGGGGCAGGAATCATGCTGCCCGATGATCACTCTATGAACAATTTCACTTGCAGAAGGCAGGACAGGTAATGACAGGGTTGCCAGATTGGGCAGACAGTGTGTCTATGATGTACAGCACCATTTCTACTGGGGGAATTATGAAAGGGGGATTATGAGTGGATAATGTCCGTACATCAGAAACGCATGTGCACCACCGTGACCTTGTTTTCTCACGCAAAAAGACTGGAAAGCTAGACTGGAAACGTTGCTGAACTTTTTTCCTTTCTTTCTTACTTTCTCTTTCTTTCTTTTGTTTAATGGTTTAATTAATTTATACATAGCAGTTTCTTTCTTTGTTTCATTTTTTTTTAAATTCTCGTCCTCTGCATTCTCCACTTCTTTTGCGCCAAATGCAAATTTCATATAAAAGCTCTGTGATGTGAAGCTGCGCTTGAGAGACGAAGTGTATTTCATGTCCTTTTTCATGTTCATTTCCCCTCAGTGAATCCTCATATGTATGTGCAGTATATCGCTGGCAGTGACATTGAGGTTAACTGCTGAGAGGTTGTAAAAGCAGCAGAAACACCAATGAGTAAAATGATCTCTTAGGAAGAATATATATATATATATATATATATATATATATATATATATATATACATACACACACACACAAACACACACACACACAAAAGTATGTGGAAGAGGAAGGGGCTCCAAACTGTTCCCACAAGGTTGGGAGCATGAAATTGTCCAAAATGTTTTGGTATCCTGAAGCATTCAAAGTTCCTTTCACTGGAACTAAGGGGCCAAG
>CM074932.1:20835801-20886270 GCA_037576815.1 Pangasius larnaudii
CACTCCAACCTTCACACACCATGTCTTCATGGAGCTCGCTTTGTGCACAGGAGCATCGTCATGCTGGAGCAGGTTTGAGCCTCTTAGTTCCAGTGAAGGGAAACTGTAATGTTACAGCATACAGAGACTTTCTATACAATTGTGTGTGTCCAGCTTTGTGTTAACAGTTTGGGGAAGAACCACATATGGGTGTGATGGTCAGGAGTTCACATACAAATCTACTCTCTCACTTCAGCAAACACTGTTTTATGCTTTTGTACTGTTATAGATCTTTGCTTCCCTCTGCAATTTTCTTTCTTTTTGTTTCCTTTATTTGTTTTTTTTATGTTCCTCTTCTTTTTACTTCCCTTTTTTTCGGATTACTTCCTTTCTAAACTTTTAGACTATTACAGAATCCTTCCTTCCTTCCTTCATTCACTATTTCTGCACTTTCTGTCTTTCTATTTCTTTCTTCATTTCTTTTGTTCATTCGCTCGTCCTTCAGGATGTTGGAGCAGAAGAAGCACAAACTCTTAGGAACATGATGTTTTTTTTTTTCTTCTGCACTTCACTTCACCATTTTGTTTCTATACAAATCTTTCCATCTTGTTTTGATGAAGCGCTGTGATGGAGGTGTTGCATTAGAACGTGGGAACCGAGTCGACCCTGAGATTTTCAGCCTTGGTTGCTGGATATAGACTCTCTGAGCACGAGCCAGTGCTGAGGAGAAGAGTGTGTAGGGTGTGGAGGGCGAGCGAAGATTCAAGGTGAATTCTGAGCCACAGACGCTTCTGAGATTTATAATTGAAAACGAGGCACACGAGGAGGCGTGTACTCCGCTCGGAGCTGCTGTACGGGTTCATACTGAGTCATGTTTTTTTTTTTTTTTAAATAATTACTGAGACCGCTTTCAGATATCAACCTCCTTGTTTTATTCTATTAAAAAAAAACAGGTAATGAGGCTCTACTGTTTTTATTTAATTAGATATTTTACTTCCCCTGATTACAGCCATCAGTCTGGTGGAAATTAAAGCAGTCTGATTGGATGAAGTGAATGAATAATGCATAAATAAATAAATCAACAAACACAAACAAACACTAAATTATGGAATAAATTATGGAGACAAAAAAAGTGTCAGTCAAGAGACGAGACAGTTTTGCTTTTCCTTCTTTCTATCTTTCTTTCAGTTTATTTATTTATTATTGGTTTGATTATTTATTTATGTTCTTTTTCCTTTGCAACTCTCATTTTCTGATTCTTTTTTCTTTGTTCCTGTTTCATTTATTAACCTGTTTATAGATCTATTTATTTATTTGACTGACTGCCTATTTGTTTCTTTATTTATGCTTTTTCTTCCTTTACTTTTTTCTTTCTTTTTAGATTTATTTATTTCCCTCTTTTTACTTTTTCCTTCACTCTTTTTATCCCTTATTTCTGATTTCCCTCTTATTTCTGATTTCTTTCTTTCTTTCTTTCTTTCTTTCTTTTTCTTTCTTTCTTTCTTTCTTTCTTTCCTCCAAATGTAAACAGACATTAAACAGACATTTGAAAAAGGTATAAACATACCAGGGAAATGTCCCTGCATCTGCGTGTGAGCACTAGCTCCCATCTCCTGTCAATTTCTCTGATGTGCGTTACAAGTTGGGCGATTAATCACTGTAATGAGCTACTGGACTTAGATGGAGAGAGGTGAACGAGAAGAATCGTAATGGTCATGAACATGGTTAGATGAACAATTATAAAGACATTCGGGGAAGGTTGAGACACCGTGTCCTTTCCGTCTGATGTCAAGAACCTCACCTGTTCTCCATCCATCAAGTATAATTCCTGCGTTTATGGCTCGGCTAATAACGATCGGAGAGACAGGGGTTAAATCTCAGGTGGTACGTTCCGCTACACTGAGCACAACCGTGGCCTTTGCACCTTGAACAAAGCACTGAACCTGAAATTCACCAGGACAAAAAAAAAATCATCATTTTATCTACAGCATCTTATTTCTTGTCTCTATGAGAGTTCCTAAAAAGTCCCATGCTTTCCTCTTATCCTGTCATATATGACCATTAAATGTGTACAGAGACACTACAAAGGAAAATAAAGCTTAGAAGGATGTAACAGAGATCATTGGTGCCTCTGCTGAGTGTTTGTATCTAGTACAGTTAGCTTGTGCTGCCAGTCTGCTAATAGCTAATACAAAACCGAGTATGCGACATGTAAATCAAACAACCAGTTTTCATCCTGAATAGTGCATTATTAAATTTGTGTTTAACAAGTTAGAAGAAATGTATACATATATAGATATATATGTATATAGTGGTGCCTCTGGTGGACTGCTCATCTGCTAACAAGGCTAATATGAAGCCTGGCGTGTAGATGTTAATTGGTTAGTTTACCCACTTTCGCTTTAAATAAATTATTAGAATTGATTTAAAATATATTTTAAACACAAATAAACTGTATGCTGTAGTTAATTGTGTGCTGTTTTTGGCTACTACCCTTTTTCAACAGAGTGGAAAATGCTGGAGGGAAGGTACTCGACTTGTTGCTAGCTAATAGAAATGCAGGATTAGTAGAACTCAGTAGTTCAAAAGAAACATCAGTAGAAAAGCATGTTATAAACTCAGAGGCAGTTGGATGTAGGCGCGGGTAAAATCTTTAAGGACAATCCAGATCGATGGGCAGAAGAGAAGTCAAAAACAGTGAAGGCTCAAATGATTGTGCGGACAACATGAAAAGGGAAAACCCAGAGCAAAAACAAAAAAGAAGAAACAGGTTGAAACTAGGAAGACAAATTGCTCAGAATTGCAAACTGAACAGAACGAACAAAGCCTTGTGAAGGACTGAGTGAAAGTGTGGTCTTCAAATTCATTGAGTAAACAGGAAGCAGGTAGATTAGAGTTCAGGTGTGTTCGAGAGTTGTAGAGTCCGGACTGTCGATTTCTGTCGATTTCCGGTAAGCAGTGGTGAGTACCTACCAAAAGTCGTCCAAGGAAGAACATCCGGTGAACCAGCGACAGGGTCATGGGCTCCCAAGGCTCACTGATGAGTGTGGAGAGTGAAGGTTAGCCTGTCTGATTTCTGAGATCTTATGCTTCTCTCCTGAGTGCCTTAATCACAGACTTCAATTCAATTCAATTCAATTTTATTTGGATAGCGCTTTTAACAATGGACATTGTCACAAAGCAGCTTCACAGAAATAAATGGATTCAAAAATTATATTGTAAATATGTGAATTTATCCCTAATGAGCGAGACAGTGGCGACGGTGGCGAGGAAAAACTCAGTGAGATGATATGAGGAAGAAACCTTGAGAGGAACCAGACTCAAAAGGGAACCCATCCTCATCTGGGTGACACCGGAGAGTGCGATTATAAATAAATAAATCCCTTCTATTATTGTTTACTATAAGGACAAATAGTGCAACTGTGCAACCAGTAAATTCATCACAGTTTTTGCAAGAAATACAGTTGGTTAAAATCTACCCACCGTCCACTGATGGAGTCCTGAGTACGAAGGTGAACCAACATATAAGATACGACGCAGAGATGCAATGAGTCAAGACTGCAATGCATTCTGGGTTGTTTGTATTTCAGAGCTGAGACTGACTGGACAGAACTGAGGATGAGGAACGTGATATTAGCCATGAGGCAAATGGAGATCAAATCTGTGTAATCATGTGACTGGAGTCACAGGACTGGATCTACAGTCTGGGTTGAAAGAAACGAACCGCAGGCTCATTTCTGGCTTCTTCACAGCATTCTGTGTGGTTTTCTTACGAATGTAAGTGGTGCTGTTGCAGTGCTAGTTATTTCCATAAAAAAAAATAAATAAATAAATAATAATCTGCTTCAAGATTTCAAATATCCTGATGGGACTGCCCAAACCCTTATCCTGATGTCTTTTTATCTTTATAAACCCTGCTCACACATTTATATCACCTGCCAGTGCACACAGGAGCTAATTATTTGGTGTAGTTTACACACATCTCCTGTAAGAGAACAGCACAGGTAATAATTTCATTCTTGACACTGCATTATTTTCAAGTTCCACATATTTCTCATTACCAACTACAGCAGTCATGCTTTTTCATTCCTGACTTGTACTTCTGAAACGTTTGCAAAATATTACCTGACGTTTTAACACGCATTCTGCCAAATGTAGGATTTGGCATGTGTCATGTTCTGGCTGAGTGTCTGACAGCTCCTGTGCAGACGAAATTATTGTCCCTGAGTCACAACACACGCTTTGTCATCTGCACGAACGGTCAGATGTGAGTTCGACAAAGGATCTGGTTAAAATGTATGCCAGTATTTCGGTCTTGATGGACGTTTGAAAGAGGTCCAGCAGAATTAATGAGAAGTATCAGCGTATAATCAGCCCTCATGATGCGACCGCGATATTTTAACGCAACGCAGCTTCTGTCCATTGAAATTCCTAGACAGAAATGCAGGGTCATTTTTATCGTAAAGTTTTACCCAACTGATTTCATGTCAGCACTGAGTTAATTGCCTTTAAACCAAAAAAAAACAAGAAAGCCATGAATTCTAAGGAACAGTTATCTTTTACCTACTTAATTTTCCCTTCAGACTGAAATTCTTTGACCGGAAGTTTCGGATTCTTTGATGGAAGATGCTCATTAGGACGTTTTTTTTTTTTTTTTTTAAATTGCGGTTGTTCTCCTGTCAACACAGGCCTTCCACCACCTTAGGAATTGTTCTCATTGGAGAAACTGTCTGTGCAGTTCCAGCCTGAACACAGTGAAAATTCCTATCATTTAAACGGGAATTTTTCAGGGAGGCATTTGAGAGTTTTTGAGGGACTTGAACAGACTCAAGGCACTGATGGCTACAGGGCTGCCTGAGGCGACTGTTAATACCATAGCAGCGCAAATCACGAAAGGAAAAAGAAAGAAATTAAAAAGAAGAAGAGTTTTTATTTTTGTAACTTTAGAAGAAAGGTTAAGGCCAGAGGACACTGCGTCTGAAAAACGGAATAGCGTGCAATTGTAGCTTCGTGGCTTTCCTCCCATCTCCCAAAAAACATGCTAGTACGCAGACTGATGACTCTAAATTGCCCAGTATATGAATGAATGAATGAATGAATGAATGAACCTATTTTGATAGACTTCAAAGCACTATTGTAAGTCCCTCTGGATAAGGGCGTCTGCCAAATGCCATAAATGTAAATGTAAATGTCATGCTGTTCCATCATTTTTTATTTTTCATTGATTTTTGTTGCTCAGTTGCTGTAACTATTTCTGTAGAAATCAGTGTATTTATGTTATTCAACATCTTTGGTGTCACAATAACACACAACAATACCAGGTCCACATTTAGCTAAGCTCATACCCCGCCCTGTTTCAGAGAGATCTAGAGTAACCTGAACGAGCTGAACAGACAGGGACGGCACTCTTATTTTGTTTTGACTTCTATGCCTACTTTTGGCCTATTTAATAGTTGGTAAAAAGGCTGCTATTTCTAAACAGATACTGTATGCGATGTTTTATATCAATTTATTTTGTATAGCGCTTTTTACAATGTCTCAAAAGCATATATATATATATTTTTCCTAGCACATCTAGGGCTACGTGACTGTTGTAGTTTTAAGTGGGTCATGTGATTTTGTAATGAACAGATAAAAATACAAAAAAAGAGAAACAGACCTATATTTTTTGTTACAAATAAATTATGTCTAGAAAATAAAACAGGAAATAAATACAAATCCAAAACCTCTGTGCAGGGCTTCTGCATAATCCAAGTTAAAAAATGAACATATTTTATTGATTTGTACTCCAAATAATTTCTACATTATCAAGCAAAAAGTAAATGGTTATAATTCACTGAGCAATATTTATATTCTTTCATGTCACAGATCTCAGCAGGTTAATCAAATTGTCTGGCGTCTTCATGCAATATCGCTTTGAAACTGGATTCATACTAATGATTTATTTATTAACGCACTTGCTCTGGAATGTCGGTGTAGAGAATAGCGTTCTTCTGCCAAATGAGCAAACTGAGGGGGGAAAAAAAAAACCTTCAATCAACCCTAGCATTAACAATTTCATCCAAAAAGACTTAGTTACGCGATCAGGAATATTTAGCTCACTTGAATAAGCTGAAAAACTGGACAGAAAGTGAAGCTCGATCAGACATTTTGTACAAGTCGAGTCTGACTTAGCAGAGATTTGATTGATAGAAGACAACTGGCAATTAGATTTTAACCTCTAATTTAAGACATAATTAGACTTTAGGCCCCTGAATCTGAGCTCTAAATGTGTATATGTATTTTTAGTCCATTAGGAGACCATATGTGATTCCAGTACTTATTAATTAATGTCCAGTAAGTGTGGATAATTTAGTGCAGAGGCCTCCTGGGAGTTTTAGCAGAATTCAAACGCTGCCTTCACCACATTCGCCCTCCGAGTGAGAATTTAATTCACGAAGTGTGAATGAAACCGAATTGTTTCATGGAACTGTGAGTAATGTCGTGATCATAAAATAACCCTTGTTCGTAAAGTAACACTTTATAATAACACTGTATAGTGTTATATAATGTTATATAGCTATTAAACATTAAGAAAGCATTGCCATTGATAAAATAAGGAATAGCTAAGCTGTGTTGTGCTGGTATAGGAAAATAATCAGCGCTGAGGTGGAAGGATGCATCGGAGTTCCAGTTATCACCCTGAAGTTGATTATTTTCCTAGAACAGCAAGCCCTGAAGTGTTTTACTCCATTCATACAACAGCAAGTTGCCAATTTTTATTTATTAATGGATGCTATATTAATGTATTTTTCTGAAATTTTTCCTCGCCACGTGTGTGAGTGCGATTTCTGCTTTAGAAGCTTTAGTGTGCGCTTCCTTATTCGAACAATCTATTGTTTAAGTTGTGCAATTTCCAGTAAATAAGCATGTTTACTCAATAATTAAAAATAGACTTTTCTCAACCCTACTCCACCGTCTTAACTAATTTTACCCACTGATTTATCTTAAATTATGTATTTCCTTGTATACTTACAGCACTACAAGCCACACATTCACACCTTTCAACAATTCAACAGTTTGGAGATTTGAATCAAACTATTTGTTATTTCTGGAGGTGGGAGGAAACCGGAGAACCTGTAGGAACCCCACATGGACGGAGAACCTCACGATCGAACCTGGAGCTGTGAGCTGTGCCTGCTGCACCAACAGTGCCAATTTAACTCTTTTTTTTTATATATATATGGATATATTTTTATGTTTTAGTGCATACCTCATTTTCCAAACCTTAAACCAAAAAAAAAAGAAAAGGGAAAAAAATCAGGGGGTGTTGATTTTGTATGCGCCAGTTGTGCTGAAAGTTGTTTTGCTGTGGAGAAAGAAAGCAAAAAGAAATGGTTAAAAAAAATAGGGTGTATACAGTCCACTGTACACACATGCACAGCTCGAGAAACACACAAATATTGTCCGTACACACACTGTATAATCACTACACTGTTGACACTGCATGGGCTTTAATTAATATTATATAGCTGTCATTATTATAAACACATAAACACATCCGGGCCATATATCAGAAGTGACAGCAGCTTCTCCGAACAAATTCACGCCTCTGGAAACCATGGCAACTGTGAATACGTGATTCAAAAAAAGAAATAAAGGACCATAAGAGTGATCTTTGTTTCTATATTTGCTTTCAGGGGAAATTACAGGTGCTAGAACAAGAGAAAAGAGGAAATTACATTCCATCATGTGTGTGTGAAGGATAAACTCTTAGGACGTGGTTTGTTTTCTTTAGATGTTCCTTGTCATAGCTGTTTGTACATGTAAGAGCTGTGTCGTTGTGGTGCGTCATTTTAGACCCTTAGCTTCACTGTTTAACGCAGTTTGAATTGTACCAGGAACCCTGGACTGGAAATTGAGGTCACACTACGGATCTTAATTAACATTTTACAGCGAGTCAGAGTAATTTTTAAATGAGGTAATACTGTCATAGTTGGATAAATGCGCTGGAAAAGACCAGTGCACTCTTTTACTACAATATTTAATATGAACAGTGCCTCAACTTCAGAACAGGGCTGCAAAGATGAAAGTTTTTCAGACTGAGGATGAGTATGATTTTTGGAAATCGTTGCTACTAATATGGACACCAATACTGATACTGAAATGAGAAACCTGCTTATTATTAATCAATCAGGAACAGCATGGAATATTGTATTCAACTCTGTTTATGTTTCTCTGTATAGAAATTGTCCACAGAAAGTGTGTATGTGTGTCCATGCACTTACGCAACCAGGATCGTTGTTTATAATGTTAGCAAGTTGATTTTAAATGAAGTGCCGTAGCTAGCTACATTATTGAACTTGGATCGAGAAGCATGAGTTTTGTTTTACTTGGGAAAAGCGTTTCTGTACAGCTGTAATTAAAGTGTGTTTTTGTTTTCATTGCATCATAGTCCCTCATTGTCAATGACCGATACGTCATACTGGGTAAGTATGTGCTATTTACACTCACCTAGCATCATCTGCACCTAGCCTTTTCTTCTAATTGCAGCTTTTGTGGTATACGAGGAATAATACACTTTGTGCCGTTCTGTTTTAGGAAAATAATCAACTTCAGGGTGGTAACAGTAACTCTGGTTCATCACACTGACTGTTTTCTTATAACAGTATGACATATAATTTCAATTATTGACATTTACGCACAGCTGGGATTGAAAATAGCTTAAAATGAAATCAGTGGTACACTTGCTAATGAGAAATGACAAACACTAGAACTAGAAGATAAGAATAAGAAAGCTGGTACATATTGAGGCTTAACACAATGAATTTAGGTTTAGAACCTCAAGAGATTGTCTCAATATTTAACTAATTTTGTATGGCATTAATTAGACTATTACGTGAGTAGTCTGGATCACTAAATCACTGGTTTAAATCATTTTTCCTTCGCGGCCTGATAACAGGCCATAATTATCCCCAAAACTTGAGGCATTCGTTTATGAAAGGATACAAAATCTGCCTTCAGTACCACATTTCCATTTTCATGCTTCTATCTCACTCAGAACATATGATTACCGTGGCGGGTAAAAGGAAAGCGTCATAAATGGCCTGATGTGTTATTGCTTGCACATCTGCCAAGCTGTTCATAACTGATTGTGAGTAATTAATGTTTCCAGCCAAGTGTGAGGAAATGCCGTCTGGTGTCCTGCTCGAATTTAATCCAGAAGAATTAAAAAAAAAAAAAGCAGCCAAATTCACAGCAGAGATGATATCCTGCCAGTGTGATGTCTCTTCTTTGGCAATTTTGCGTCTTGATAGATTGAATAAGAACAACAAATGTGCTTCATCACCCAATTTTATGTACCTCATCAGTTTTTATATGGAAGAGAAATGAAATGAAAAAAAAAAAAAAAAAACATAGTAGATGTATTCACTTTATTACTGGAAGATTCTGCTTAGCATAATGCATTTAGACATCGCTATGTAAAACAGGTAGACACAACAATTTTTGTGTTTATGTGTTTAGGAAGTAAAGCATATAACACTTTTGGTTCAGAAAATATTCAAAATCTCCAGGTTTCACAGGCAGTTTCATGAATCATGAAGATCATCGATTAGAAAGTTTTATTCCCCTTAGACAGATCGAACTAATTTTCCTCATCAAAATCATCAACTTGTATACTAGATCCCTTACCTACATGTTTCTTCAAACAGATCATTCCAGAAGCAATTGAAACTTTTCTAAAAATAATCAATTCTTCCCTTAGCACTGGCTATGTACCTAAATCTTTTAAACTAGCAGTTATCAAAACCCTGATTAAAAAACATGACCTGAACCCCTCTCAGTTGTCCAACTATGGGCCAATATCAAACCTCCCCTTTATCTCCAAGGTCCAAGAAACGGCTGTAGCACAGCAGTTATGCTCATACTTATTCATGAATTGTTCATGAAATGTATCATTCAAGATTTAGGCCTCATCACAGCACAGAGACAGCACTGCTAAAAGTGGTAAATGACCTACTACTGGCCTCTGATCAGTGATGTGTCTCCTTGCTTGTGTTGATTGACCTCAGCTTTTGATACCAGTGATCATGCTATTCTTCTTGATAGAAAATGTCATTGCTGTTAAGGGAATGGCCCTGTCCTGGCTCAGGTCTTGTTTGACTGATTGTTATGAGTTTCTAGATGTAAATGGCGACTTCTCAACGCATGCTAAGGTAAAGTTTGGTGTCCTGCAAGGTTCTGTTTTAGGCCCACTGCTCTTTTCTTTATATATGCTACCTCTGGGCAAAATTATTTGTAAACATGGTATTAGCTTTCCTGATGACACACAGTTGTATGTTTCAGCAAAGACAGACACCTTCTTAATAAAGTTGAGGAATGTGTGAAGGACATTATTAACTTCTTTTTACTGAATTCTGACAAGACAGAAGTACTTGTACTAGGACCACATGTAACTAGAAGTAAGCATTCTGATTACATAGTAACTCTGGATGGCCTTTCGGTTTCATCATGTGCAGCAGTAAAAGACCTTGGTGTGATTACTGACTACAGTCTTTCCTTTGAAGCTCATGTAGATAATATTACTAGGATAGCCTTTTTTCATCTCAGAAATATTGCTAAGATAAGAAATATAATGTCACTACACAATGGAGAAAAATTAGTTCATGCTTTTGTTACCTCTAGGTTGGATTATTGTAATGCCTTACTGTCTGGATGTTCCAGTAGGTTCATAAACAAGCTCCAGTTAGTCCAGAATGCAGCAGCGAGAGTCCTTACTAGAATCAGAAGATATGACCACATCACCCCTAGCTTATCTACACTGCATCGGCTCCCAATCAAATTTTGCATTGATTATAAAATGCTACTATTGACCTATAGAGCACTGAATGGACTCGTGCCTCAGCACCTGAGCGAACCTTTGGTCTTTTATGATCCGCCACGCCTACTTCGATCAAAAGGCGCAGGCTATTTGTTGGTACCTTGAATAGTGAAGGATGCAGCAGGGGGTAGGGCTTTCTCTTACAAAGCCCCACAGTTATGGAACAGCCTTCCACTTAGTGTTCGGGACTCAGAAGCAGTCTCAGTGTTTAAGTCTAGGCTGAAAACATATTTGTTTAGTCAAGCCTTTTGTGAATATTATTTCTTAGGTAAAGGAACAGATCTGGAGGGTTCACAGGCATAGAGTGTTGTGGTGATGAGGATGGGCTCCCTTTTAAGTTTGGTTTCTCTTAAGGTTTCCATATTGGCCCCAAGCAAACTGAAGTGGAATGACAAAGTAGAACTTTGTGTCAGGCCATATGTGCAGCTTATTCTGAAGGTAAAGACTGGTGCAAAGAAATGTACACTTTTCCGTTAGCTTACAGAAGCACACTACACTCTGTTACAGGCCACAGACCTTTTGAGTTACTATTCAACTGCCAGCTCCGTACAAAATTGGCAGAGGTGCCAGGCATCAGTCCACCTGCAGTGAGTGACACCGTAGTAAGATTCCGTGATATTAAGGGATTATGTTAGGTAGGCAGTTGACAAAATGGAGCAGATTAATCTCCAGCACTGTCTTGGTGGCAGGATAGTTCTGCATTTGGATTGCTAAATTACTGGTTCATTTGTCCAAAGTGTCTTAAATTTGTTTTAGATTTGAGTGTTGACCTGTTATATTCCATTTTCAGGTTTCTGTAAGTGCACTGGGTTTTGTGTTGTTTTCAAACATAAATTCTACTGTTGAAATTGGTAGAAGCAAGGGAGTCTTTTTTTTTGTTCTATTTCATTAGGAAAAGTTTTGAGTATTTTTCTTATTTTGAGCAGATGGAGGAAACGAGGAACAAAAAGGGGAGGTGTTACAGAACTGTGACCGGGAGAAGTGATGTGTATGCAATGAGAAATAAAAGGAATTATAAAATTTTGACCAGTGTGGTCTGGGCTATGGTCCAGAAGTCTGGAAATGCGCGAATGGTACAGAAGCCTGGAAGGGCCAATACAAGTAAGGAAATCATAATGCTTGTGTAAGAATTAACTGCTGGACATTGTGCCCATGTCTTGGCTTTTTTTTATTCTTGTCTAAAGAACCGTGCACATCATTTATTTTAAGTAGGTGTAGTTCAGTCTCTGCTCAGTCCTCCTACGATTATGCTGTGGGTGACAATGGCATGCTAATGCACAATTAAAAACGTCTATCCATAAGTAGACTTATATATTCTATATTAGAACAAGTGCTAATCAACACCTTCTGATCAATCAGAATCAAGAGTGAAAAAAAAAACCTGTTATATAAGGTCACTATGGAGTCATAGATACATATTATCTTCCCCCTTTCACACCTCATATAAAGCACAGAACCAAGACTGAACCATTTATTCTTAGGTATAAATAGATTTATGGGATTTTCTTCCCATAATGGAAAAATCAGAGGAGGAGTGTCATTGTAAAGAGCTCAGCACATTTCTAACTCATTAACTGTTGTTTGGGAATGTGAGAGAGGCTTCATTAAAAATTTGAACACCTGTAGCGGTGACATTTAGGCTGAAAACCTGGCAGTAATTATCCTCTCACTTTTGGAATGAACAACAAGCTCAAATCAAGGTTCAAGCCGCATATAAAATCCTCACCTGTTTAAGTAAACTGTTTAAGTCTCATTCTCTATCCTGCACTCCGTCTCCTCTGACTGATGATCAGGGAATTTTTAATCATCTCAGCAGATTTTCCTTAACGATGAACTAATGCTGAGGTTCCCTAAACCACTTTTATTGCTTAATGACCCCACATAAAAATGCTTTATTACATTAAAAAACATTACATTCATGAAATTCAGCCTATTAATACTATAATCTTTTTAGGATTATGCCTCAAAGAAGGTTTGAACAGTTGTAGTTTTTTTAGAAGCTCAGGATAGGCGGGGCATACCTTCTGTCCTTTGTCAATTAGAGCTACGCTAGCCAATCATGGGCATCTGTGAGCTCGTGAATGTACAAGAGGAGGGATAATGCTTTCCATATGAGTGTGTTATGCCACCATATGACTTAGAAAATCGTATTTGTCTATAACCTTTGACTAAAATGCAATTACTTTTTCCTGCCTCTAAACTGCCGAACTGCTCTAACAACCAAGCAATGCTTGAGATTCTCATGACGTTGACCACAAACACTGGGGTTTTGGCGTTTGAGAAACAAATGTAGCCTCACTCCTGGGATGAAATTATGTCTTTTTCTTAAATCTGTACCCCTGCATTACCATACTTACCTCCACCTCCTTCTTCTCAAGTGGCAATCTTATATCACCCAAACCCAAATCGCACCCCTAAGCTGCGGTAGTGAAGAGACAGGAAATAGACACCAAGGTAATTGTTGTAGATGGAATTGCTCTTAGTCCTGTAAATATCACCAGGAAGAAAGTGAAAAACAAAGAACAAAGTGTGTGTGTGTGTGTGTGTGTGTGTGTGTGTGTGTGGACAAACAAACTAATAGTAAAAAGTGATTGGTTGTTGGGAAACAATGGTGATCAGTGATTGGTCATTGGGAAACTATAGTGATCAATGATTAGTCATTGGGAAACTATGGTAATCAGTGATTGGTCATTGGGAAACTATGGTGATCAGTGATTAACCATGGGGAACATCGGCTTAGTCAGGCTTTACATGCTGGTGGTGAGTTGAGTGAACTTGCTCTCTCAACTCATATAACCAGCAGCTGTGATGTGAGCTGGAGAGCTGTATCCAGTGCTGGACAATCGCCAACATCTGCTCAAAATGTCACTAGATTTGTTTCTAGGCGCTTTTTTTAAATAAAGTTACTAAACATGTCTTAAAAATTGCCAAATTTAGTGACATGAAACTAGATCTAATGTCAAGATGTGACAAAATAAGACATGACCAGTTAAACCTTGACACGTGTCCAAACACCTGAATTTATATAATTAGAAAAGTAAATTTTTTTGTGTCGTATTTCATGCTCAAATCAGACACACCACGAAACTGTATTGGAAATTTCTAATTTCTCACACTTTATGCTTTTCTTGACTTTGCTACTGAAATAAACATCTTTTGTGACTATTTTCACTTCTTACAGAAAGTGTTAGTTTTTCTCATTTGTGGACTCTATATAGCACTTAAATTTCTTTACGAATAAATGGAATATTATTATTAACCTATTGGCTTCAGCGTGTCTTATTGTGTCAGCATTTACTGAAAGGAAGCTACACGCACTGAGTGTTCATTAGAAACACCTATTCACCTGCTCATTCTCGCAATTATCTAATCGACCAATCATGTGGCAGCAGTGCAGTGCATAAAATCATGCAGATATGGGCCAGCAGCTCTGAGTAATGTTCACACCAACCATCAGAATGGGGGGAAAAAATGATCTCAGTGATTTTGACCGAAGCATGATTGTTGGTGCCAGATGGGCTGGTTTGAGTCTTTCTATAACTGCTGATCTCCTGGGATTTTCACAGACAACAGTCTCTAGATTTTACTCAGAATGATGCAATAAAGAAAAAACATCCAGTGAGCAGCAGTTCTGCAGACAGAAACGCCTTGTTGATGAGAGAGATCAACGGAGAATGATCAGAATGGCTGACAGAAAGGCTGCAGAAACTCAGACAACCACTCTATACAATTGTGGTGAGCAGAAAAGCATCTCAGTATGCACCACACGTCAAACCTTGAGACGGATGGGCTACAACAGCAGAAGACCACGTCTGGTTCCACTTCTGTCAGCCAAGAACAGAAAGCTGAGGCTGCAGTGGGCACAGGCTCACCAAAACTGCACAGCTGAAGACTGGAAAAATGTAGCCTGGTCTGATCAGTGTTGATTTCTGCTGAGGCACACAGATGGTACTGTATAAACAGCATGAATCCATGGACCCAACCTGCCTTGTGTCAACAGTCCAGGCTGGTGGAGGTGGTGTCATGGTGCGGGGAATGTTTTCTTGGTACACTTTGGACCTGTTAATACCAATCAATCATGGCTTAAATGCCACGGCCTGTTTGATTATTGAGCTTGTCCATGTCCAACCCTTCACGGCCACAATTTACCCATCTTCTAATGGCTACTTCCATCATGATAATGCACCATGTCACAAAGCAAAAGTCACCTCAAACTGACTTTGAACATGAACATGAACATGAACATTCACTCACACACATGAACATGCCAATGAGTTCAATGTACTTCAGTGGCCTTCCCGGTCACTGGATCTGAATCCAATAGAACACCTTTGGGATGTGGTAGAACGGCAGCATGAATATCCACCAGAAAAATCTGCACGACTGATCATGATGTGATCATGTCAACATGGACCACAATCTCAAAGGAATGGTTCCAACATCTTGTGGAATCCATGCAATGTAGAATTGAGGCTGTTTTGAGAGCAAATGAAGGTCATACCCAGTATTAGTATAATGTTCCTAATAAAGTGTTTGGTAAAAAGAAATTGCTTTTCTTGATACCAAGGTCATACACAATATTGCAGGAGCTGCACAATGTGCTGTTTATTCCTACACTCAACAGATGTCGTGACTTTGAAAGAAAGGCATTTTGTATTTCAGAGAAGAGTTTGCTCTGTGGCCTTGAGGAAAAGTTTTCACAGCTTGATCCATGCAAAACATTTTGAAAACAGAGTGCGGAAGGCTAAAGTACTGCTGAGCTGTCAGCTATCCCAGGGACACATCTACGTAAGGTGCTGTCCCACATCTCAGGCACGAGTGGAGACCATCTGGAGTTTGAAAGTTTGATAGTCGAAACACTTGACGCTTCTCACGGCTCACTCAATCCCACCTTTATGGAACAGGATTGACATTGCCACGTACTCATTTTCAGTTTCATGACCCACTCCCAAGTTAGTTCCTGACCCAGATTGCATCTGGCTCTTGGCAGTTTGCAGATGTTTCTGCAAAAAAAGTCTTGGAGCAGTAAAGAAACAGTGACTGATTCACAAAACCCTGAGCTTGCTTGTTCCGAGAGCATTTGCCCAGCTGTCAGTCAGCGGCACGCGGTGCACACGGAGTGCACAAATACAGAGTGAGCTACGTCTGTTTTCTCAAATGAGTGCACCAACTGTCACTCAGACACCGTAGACGTAAACATGGCACCACACGGAGGCGACCTCAGAGCTTTAAGTATGTGTTTGCATGGATAGTAGAATAAAAATCTGTCTGTCAGCTTGGACCTGTTTAGAGCTGAGGGACAAACATGAACAATTTTTGTGTATATATTGATTTAAACTTTTTTAAAATTTTTATTTCTACAGCACTTTTATCAACAGATACTGTCACAAAGCATCATTACAGAAATCCGGACATAGATTTCTAATGTACAGGGCTGGATTTAGCCTGTCTTGATTGGGGGTGCAGTCTAAATGTCTTGTTGATAATCGATTAATCAATTAATCTCTCTAACTACAGTGACCCTAAAACGTATTTGGACACTTAAGCCACACTTGCAAATATATGAATTTCAAGGCATTAGAAAACACCACGTCAAACCAAGTGGCATTTATTTTAAAGAAAGAGACCACAAGCACACTTTTCAAGCAAAATATTTCCCATTATTAAAATATTAGTTATGTTTAGAAATATCTATCTATCTATCTATCTATCTATCTATCTATCTATCTATCTATCTATCTATTAACATATTCTATATTAACACCTAGGCTCTGAAATTAGAGAAGGATGTTTCTAGTAAAAAGAAAAGCTAATAGAAACTATTTAAGTATATTAGGTGACATACAGTTATTATGCTTACTGAAGTTTTTTTAATGAATGCATTCCTTCGTTTAATCACGTATTATTGGCTACCAGCTGCCATGGTCAACAGGATTAACCTTTTAACAGGATTGTGCATTTCCCATTTCATTTTGAAAGCTACCAGCCAGATAGCTACACTGTAAGCATAGAGGTATTGCGGTGACAGCTGAAGAAGTAGAACCAGATCCTCAAAAGGGAAGCCATCTGATTGGTCGGATTGGTGTTGCTTCATTTCTATAACAGCAGCTCTGACAGTAGTGCAGGTTTATATTATTGCACTCGTTCCAATATGTTATCATTTCTATAGTAACATCTCGTTCACAGAGACTTGTACATAAACTGATTAAATCACATAAACTTCACATAAACTGATTAAAAACCGCGTGTCATCGTTGATACGGTGAAGTTTTCTATAAAGAGAGGTTTATTTCGCATTTATGGAAGGAGTCTCCAGTGTCCGAGATAAAGCTGTAACTAGGTTTTCAGGACTTTTTTGAGGATTTTTTTTTTTGCCTTATTAACTTCAAGAGTGAAGAAAGAGAGGCTGGTGTTTATAGCTGCTATGAAGTAAGTGAGAACAGGAACTAACTTGTTTCACATGCATTCTACATCAATATATGTAACTATAAGTGGAAAGTATGACAGGTCATTCTTTACCAAATAAAAACAATGTGCAATTGTTGGCATTGCTGTGGTATAAGAGGAACAAAACACTTCAGGATGTGTTGTTATAACGAAGTAATCAACCTCAGGGTGGTAACAGTAGCTCTGTTTCATCACACCACTGCGTCATTGATTATTTTCCTATAACAGCATGATACTGAGTGTTTTATTCCTTAAATAACTAAAGCTGCACATGTTGGTTCAGTCTTCACTTGTTTGTTAACTTTTTATTAACTAAATTAAAGCTATTAAAGCCATAATTTCTTGAAATTATTATTTTAAATTACTTCATTTGACTGAACTTCGGGGTGGTAACAGTAACTCTGTTTCATCACAACCTAGCATTGTTGATTATTTTCCCGACCCGGAGTGTTTTGTTCCTTATTTAGCACAAGACGCATATTTAAAATTCCTCTGCAAACTTAAAATCTGCAACTCTTTTATACAACAAATTCATTTTTGGACAAGACTCATTGATGAAGATCCAGTGATGTCACCTTCTATACAGACTCAGTGATTATCATTTCATATTTGCATATAATTATATATATTTAGTTCAACGCTGATTACATAATCCTGTCCATTTGTGTCGAAATGAAATATTTTGGGAAAAACAAGACAGAATCTACCAGGAAAATACACCAACATGCTATCAATACAAATGATTTCATTTAGTTCTTAGCCGAATTCCTCCAGTCATGGAGCATGACCTTTTGTGGAAGCTGCTGGAGGCGAGAACAGCACCTCCTAACCCCGCTGCACTGAATGACTGACAGGCTGTGTTTCAAATACACGTGTGTGTAGGGGGCTTGGGGCTCGTCAGCTCCCCAATGGGTTCAGGGTCATGTTGTACAAATCGACAGAACACCGGGGTTAGCTCTCTCAAACACTTATTTGGACTTTGATCTTCACTGCTCTGTTTGAAGGCTTCAGTGTTTTCTCTTGACTTATTTGCAAGAGAGCTGATGAAAAAGATTTCTGCGGGTCTGCAGAGGAAGATTCAAAAGCAAAGCCCGATGTTGACTTCATACCCATTGTGTCATTTTACATTGATTAATCATGCTGTTCTCCTTGTGCTGTGTGGGAGACATTTATTATCCGTGTACATGGCAATATGCAAAGTTTTCTTTCTCGACTTCATGCTAGGGAGCGGAGCTGCTGAATTCTCAAATCTGATTGCTCCTTAACAGCAGCTCTGACAGTATGTTATTGTTTCTATAGTAACAGCTCATTCACAGGGACTTGTAAAGCAGACACTCCACATAAACAGATTAAAAACGTGTGTAATTCTTGACATAATGAAGTTTTCTGTGAAGAGATGTTTATTTAGCATTTATGGAAGAAGTCTCTAGTGGCACTGCCATTTTTAACTGTCGAAACCATCCTGCGACCACACCAACGAGCGACCAATCTCTTCTTGCTATGGATGTCGCTTGTGGGTGTGGCCTGCCCAGTGTTAGTTCCAATGAGAAACTGTCATGGCTATATATCGCTTCTAAAGTTTACTAGTTAAACACAAGTTAAATAATCAGCACTAATTAGTGTGAAAATTGCTCCTGATTTATATGCACACGCTTCATTCTCAGATTAGATATTGTGTCATTTATGTTGGTATGTGCCACATGCATTTTTTTAAGCATTATACAATCTGGTTAAAAAAAAATCACATTTAGTTTACTTTACTAAGGGAAAAGAGTTCTCATGTTTGGTGTTCATATCTAACATCAGAATGGGGAAAAAATGTGATCTGGTTTGAGTATTTCAGAATAATCTGAGCTGGGGTTTTCACGCATTTTAACATCTCTAGAGTTGACAAAGAATGGAGAGATAAACATAAAACCCGGAAGTTCTGCAGTTCTTGTTGATAAGAGAGGTCAGAGGACACAGGCCAGACTCGTTTGAGCTGACAGGAAGGCTTCTCTAACTGTAATAACCACTCTTTACAACCATGGTGAGCAGAAAAGCATCTCAAAACGCAGAAGCAGTTGAATGTTGAAGCGGATGAGCTACATCAGCTAAAGTCCACATCGGGTTCCACTCCTGTCAGCCATAAATGGGACTCTAGGGTTATAATAGGCAGAGAATTTGGCATCAACAGAATGAATCCATGGATGGAACCTACCTTGTGTCAGCAGTTCAGGCTGCTGGTGGTGTAATGGTGTGGGGAGTCATTCTTTTCAGCCACACACTGGGTACTAGTTGAGCATCGTTTCAATGCCACAGGCTATCTGAGTATTGCTGCTTCATGTTATGGCCACAACTGAATCTTACAATGCCTATTTCCTGCATCATAATGAACCAGGGCATGAATATAATATTTTGAACCAAACAAGCATTTTATTTTTGTGGTTTAGAGAAAATGTATACTTATGCCTTTTCCTTCTGAATACAAACCAAGGCAGTAGTAGATATCCGAGCTCAGGATTATCCGCATGACATGCCGGGTGAAATATCTGATTCACAGATGCTTATACTGTTCTTGAAGCATAAGCTGCTCATAATAAGAAGAACACCACATGGGGAAAAAAGAACAACAAAGCAAGGCACCGGAAAGATTTTAGCACTCTATCTCTACAAACATGAAACATGAATAATTCACGTACACACACTCACACACATCTGCTAATATGCAAATCGTGCCCTTGACTAAAATATAATTCGGTTATCCGAAATAAAAGGGAGGGATTACAGTTGGTCACTTATCTCAGGGCTGCTTTCTTGCCTCGTTTTAGGAAACACTCCGTGCTAATTGGTCGTGTGTGTATCGGTGCCAGTGCGATGGCTAAGCCCTACATTTAGTGCCCAGAATTAAAAATGAGCCTCCTTGTCATGATGAAACAGTCAGGGCTTTTCTTTATAGGAAAACAAACAGGCACATTCATTAGGAGGCAGAACATCTCGATGGGAGCCTCCTAGTGGAGAGGATGAACACACACACACACACACACACACACACACACACACACATATATATATATATCATACACAAAAACTGCTTAAATAATGGTGTAAAGAACACACTCGTGTGTATGTTTGTGAGGTGGCATACTTAGGAGAATGTAATAATATTCATTGCACAGATGAATATTCTACAGGAGCCACATTTATGATGTTTTTTTTAGACATTTACATCTGCATTATTTGTTAAAAACCTAGTAACATCTATCTATACACAGGCTGAAACTGAAAGTCACTGGCCAAATTGACACATTTTGTTTGCAGCAATGCTCTAACACTCACAAAACATTAAAAACATGCAACAAAAGTAAATATTTCCATCAAACACCAAAAATTGTGTTCAGATGAATATATTCTTTCAATCAATCATCATATAATGGTGGTCCCTGAAGGACCAGTGGTTAGGCCACAGCACTGCCGCGGCCCGGGTTCGATTCACGGCCAGGGAACCAGCCCCGGCCACTGGGGCTGCATGCAGCAGTGTGCTCTCAGTGCCAGTCCCAAGCCTGGATAAGATCGGGGAGGGTTGCGTCAGTAAGGGCATCCGGCATAAAAACTGTGCCAAAATCAAATATGCAGACCAGTGATCCGTGGTGGTGACCCCTAACGAGAGCAGAGGAAAGAGGAACAACAACAATCATCACACAATGGACAACATACAGCTTTCAGTATGAACCTTTTCAACCTTCAACTGTGCTGTATGCCTGTGTTATATAATCAGTGTGTGACAAAAAAGGGAAGCGAGCATAACACAACAGGAACAATATTCTTTTCTCCAAAGGTGATTTTTTTTTTTTTTTTTTTTACCAGAGATAACAAACCCTACTGCACTTTTTACTTCTGTTTTAGATGCCCTGTTGAAATAGTATAAAAAAAAGACATTTTCCAAGAAGGTTTTTTCTTTTATTCAATTTATTCTTGTGTGCAGATCTTTCCATGCCCACGAACTGTTGTTTACATGCAAGACCTAAGACAAATTCAGACATTCGTTATGGTACAGTTCTTGTAATGCATTGTTTACAGTATTACATAACCAAAGAGCTAAGAAAAAATTTCACCCAAGATCAGAAATCATCACATTTAGTCCATTCGTTCCTGATGATTAGGCCACAGGTTCTCGTCTACATGGCAATTGATGTTTTCCCTTGCAATACACTGAGGGAAAAACCTCCTTGCATTGCATTCTCCTCAATCAGGTTCAGGAAAGGAGAGTATGCAGGGAGGAATTGCATCATCAAACCATTCATTCACAGGGCAAGAGTGGTGGAAGGCAACATTGTTCCAAATGATAATATACAGAGTCACGTCAGGCCTCAACAGGCTTCTCTCTTCAGGCGGAACCAGTCTTTCGTTCAGTGCATGCAGAAATATGATGAGATGCTCTGTACTGTATGGGCCAACAGTTGGCATGTGGGAAAAAGGACACCATTACTGGAGATGGCAGCACACACGGTGATACTGGTGCCCCTCTGCCATGGCCTCTCTTTACAAATATGTGTCTTTGGCCTCTTTGATCCATGCTTGCAAATGGCAATTCAAAGGTGGCATCTTTTATAGATGGATAGGAACTGCCTGCTGATTGAATATGTGTACAAAGGAGTTTCACACAGGTGCATTGCAGAATCATAATTTTGCAGAATACTTACTATCTTTCCTTTCTTTCTTCCTTTCTTTCTTTTTCTTTCTTTCTTTCTTTCTTTCTTTCTTTCTTTCTTTCTTTCTCCACCATCAGAACACTGAGTGAATATACAGTACACCAATCAGCCATAACATTAAAACCACTGAAAGGTGAAGTGAATAACATCGATTATCTCATTACAATGGCATCTGTCAAGGGTGTGTTTATCTCTCCAGTTGTGTAGAGTCGTGAGTATCGAGGAAGTTCTTCGGGTCGTTCATGGTGGCTCGATACCTTGCTAACTCTATTCAGATTTTTCCTTTAATTTGTCACTCTCGCTATAAATCAAATTCCAGATGAGTCTGAAATAAAAAAGGAAAAATCAAGCCTGTACTCGGGACTGGACTCAAGCACCACACCTCCACTGCCTCCACAATTAAAAAGTCATTTTGTGATTTCGAACGATTTGGGTGCACTGATTTCTCACCCAACGCTGACGTTAATCAAGTCAAAGTGTCGAGAAACACGTCATAGATATTTCCACTCAATGGACCTGATTATATTCAGGCTTAAACTCAAGCACTCGTCTTGATTCAGTCCCAGCTTAGCTCTTCTCCATGTCAGGAATTCAAGTGTAGAAAGAACTACAGAAGTTCAGAAAAAAAGTCCTCAACCTTTTCTTCTCTCAAGTGAAGCTTTAAATCTCTATTTTTAGCGTAAATTCAGAACTCAGAAACAGCTTAATAAGACAGGAGGTGAGGAGGAATTGGGTAGTTTTCTGCTTTAATAATCCCAGGGCTCTGGAGGAGACGCTCTGGACTGATGTGATGGATGGAGATATCAGATTTAACGGCTCGACTTCATGCGGTGAGACAATTGTTTTAGCAGTGAGTAATACACTAGGGCGGGTCAATTGTACTTTGGATGATCATATTTCATCCTTATATTTCATTTTGGCTCCATTTTTTATAGGTTTCCCTTTACAGATGTAGCTATAACAAGGTCTGGTGTGCGTTGTATAAAATAAATGAGTAATCCGTGAACTAAAAACGTCTTGTTAGCTGAACTTGCCAGAAGTTCATCTTTCATCGATTTCACTCCTACTAATTTGCATCCAAAGTAGGAACAATGTGTTAAGACATGAATATGTTTCTCATTAGCAGAGAATAAATAAATAAATAAATAAATAAATAAATAAATAAATAAATAAAGTTAGAAGCATTGCACCATTTGACATAAATTAATAAATCCCAAGCTGCCAACATCTCACAATTTGGCTTCCCAAACAAAGCTTGACAAACAAGTAAGTAAAGTAGAGAATTAATATAAGACAAATAAACCCGTATTTAAAAAAACAAGAATATATTACTACTCTAAAGACATGTAGGCTACCTACAGTATAACAGTATATCTATCTATCTATCTATCTATCTATATATATATATATATATATATATATATATATATATATATATATATATATATATATATATAAAACCCTGAGTTAATTGAACATCTGTATGCGATTAATTGAAAGGTCAGTGTGCGATTTACTGAAATTCCAGCACAAATCACACATCATGATCATTAGTAAACACAGCCAAGCAAGTCATTTCATAAACACCTCACACCTCCAGCTGTAACGTATATTCCATATATCTATTTATCAACGTGCGAGGTTTAAAATAAATTCGTCGTCGCCACGGTAATGTACAAGACTGCCAGACGTTTTCTCTCTTCCACCAGTCTGGATGATAAAATCCCACACATTACCCTCAACGTTCCACTGTCAGAAGTCAACCATTTGGCATTTAATATAATTTCGACATTTTGCATTTGCCAAGCTGTGTCTACATGTTTTTTTTTTTTTTTTTTTTATTATTATTTCACACTATCGAGTAATAATGTGTTAAAAAGCCAGTTGATGTATTTATATAAAAACACAGGACAAACCGAACAAAATAAACATCAGAGATGCCACGTTTGCACATGAAATTATTATTTTGAAGTTTGCTAGACATGATTCTTCTTCTTCTTCTTCTTCTTCTTTTTTTTTTTAAAGCAATGATATCTTGGCAGGAAAAAAATACCCAAATGTGGGTGTATATACAGCGCTGTGCAAAAGTCTTAGGCACCCTATTTTTTTTTTTTAGTACAAACTTTGTTACAGATTTGTATTTTCTGACTTCTACATTATTGATTCAGTACAGAAACATTTTAGATTCCAGACATTAGTTTTCCAGAAATGTTGCAGAAAAAAGTTTGTATGTCAGTAAAGAAAGCAGCAGATTCCATAAGAGACACTTTTCAGAAAAGAATAAATAAAAGCATAATGAAGGCTGCTGGGTTTCGCTGCAGAAATAAGAAGCGAGTCGACAGTCGAAGTCTCCAGAAGAACCGCGGCTGCTTCTGCAAGATGCTCAGTAACACTTCCAGCTCATTTCCTTATAAAACTGCACACACTGCACCTGAGATACTGTTTTCTTTTTTAAAGCAAATGGTTGTTTATTACTGTTTACAGCTCTTTATCGTTTTATTTTTTAAAAATGTAGAAACGTTTAATTGCATTATTATTATTTTTAACTTTTTCCGCAATTCGAGATGTGACAATATCTCTTCTGTGGGATCAGGCTAGCCTTCGCTCCTCACGCACATCAGTGAGCATTGGGTGCCATGACCCTGTCACCGGTTCACCGGTTGTCCTTTCTTGGACCAATTTTGGTAGGTACTAACTACTGCATACGGGGAACACCGGACAAGACCTGCCATTTTGGAGATGCTCTGATTCTGTCTCTGCTTTATAAATGTTCTTATTCATTGTTATGGTTTCCTCATAAATAATGGGATTGGGTATAATTTTTTTATTCATATAGTTTGAAAGCAAGACAGCCTTGGAAGTGAAAAGGAAGTTTTGCCATTATTGCAGTGTACATTTCACATCGAGAGTGGATAGATGTCACGTCTATGCCAGAATTGGTGTTGCTTCACACAGAGTGGCCTACGAACATGGCCGCCGAAGACTCCAACATCCAACAGCCATCACAAACTCTATCACGTTTATGTTCACCAACCTACTGATTACACACACCTGGACTCACTTACACAATCATCACCAAGCCTTTATCTTGCCATAGTGTTTTCTACTTAGGACCGCTCTTCTGCTTATTTGGTTTATGTTTGAAGGCTGAAGAAAGGCAGAAAGCTCATTTCATAAAAACATGCTTCTACAGTATAAAGATGTGTTTTCATCCACGATTGCAACAGTGTACTGCCTTTGCACAGTAACTGTCTCTTTTCTCAAAGGTGAGCCAATAAATCATCTGAAAGTGTCCTTCAGCTGAGACTGCTGACGGCGAGTCCTCAAGAGCTGCCAATGTGCTTTAATGAGCAACATAGTGTATTATAAACTCTCCCCAAAGGATTAAGTGTTAAGTATGAACAGAATGAAGGTTATCTCGTGAAAATGAGTATAAAGTACATCCTCATGAGGACACCAGTGTGGGATATGATGAGAGATTTACATTTACGGCATCTGGCAAGCGCCCTTATCCAGGGCGACTTACAATTATCTCATTTATACAACTGAGCATTAAGGGCCTTGCTCAAGGGCCCAGCAGTGGCAGCCTGGTGGTGCTGGGATTTGAACTCTCAACCTTCCAATCAGGAACATCTTAACCACTGAGCTACCACTTCCCTATGGCCTAATGGCCTAGAGATGGGCCATTTTAATGGATAGACAACGTCTCAGCCAGTCAATAAACCAAGTGACTCTTGTGTACTCGTGGATTTTCATTGAACTGAGTGGAACTGATGGTTGTAAGTGAAAAGAAATCACACAGAAGGGTAGGAAGACATGAGAAGCGAGGCTGGGCCTGATTTCTATCTAGGCCAGTCTGTAAAGTCTGTCAAGAGTGACACAAGTTTGATCTCTATTTGGTCTGATTGATTTTTTTTTTTTTTTTTTACATCATCAGCAGTGATTGTAAAATACTGTCGTGGATGTAATGAACAAAAACCAAGGTGGGTTATTTAATCAATCGTCCTTCTTCCCCTTCTGGAAGAGAAGAGAAACTAAAAGTAGACAGACTTAGCCAGGGGGTTGCTTTATATTATAAAATTATAAAATGATAAAAGTAAGAGAAATCTCCTCATTGGTTTTATTCATTTATTTCACAAATTATAAATGCACATGCTATTTTGGTTCAGCAATGAAAATGGAAAAAAAACAAATTCTCCATTCATTTACCTCTGCTAGTTTGTCAAAAACATTGAGTGACTCTGACTCAATGAAACAAGAGTAGTGAAGAAAACAAATGCTACGGTACGCTGAAACACTTATTGAATATGGATTTACAAGCATTAAACAAGGAGAACCCAAAATACCAAGTTCTCAGGAAAATTGCCCAATTGGGATCATTACTCCTGGATTAAACACACTTCATTCACTCAAACTTACTAATTACACAAAAGGATGGAAAACACAACCATAAGTTTATTGTTTTTGGTTTGAATGAAGAGGTTCCAGCTTGGCATCGATGAGACCTAGTGACATCATTCATTCCTCAAACTATTAGCACGACCAGTATTCACTATGTGAGACATCCAGCTAATGCATCATCCATGTCTCTACTCAAACCTCTTTAATCACAGCGTGTCCTCATACATTTCCATTTTCATTTTTATCAGATGCTCTCATCCATGGTGCCTTACTGAAGTGCTTTAGTTCTCTACTAGGAAAACTTTTCCATATGCTCATGCAGACTTGTCGAGCTTTTCTACCACACAGCAACACCATAACTCCATAACAAATGAAACCCCAGGACTCTGAATCCTGGCTAATTCTGTGTGTTGGTTTCTCATCAAATAATGCCTGCTTCTGCGAAGTGTCCAAGAAAATCTTTGAAATCTCTCAGGAAATTTAGAACGCTTAAAGGCAAAATCCACCCTGAACGAGACGTATATTAATCGTTAGGACCTTGAACGCCATACAAGACTTATTTTATTTTATAATTTCTTGCTTTATTTTTTGATATGTTGGTCTATTTTTGCTTGGGTTAAAGGTTGAGTCTAATGCAATCCTCACTTCATGGCCACCTAAAGACAATGATACAACAGTGCTTTGGTCTGTCCAGCTCTCTCACCTCCTCATCAGTACACTCTGCTGAAACAGATCAGCATCCAAAGCTTCAGCTTTCAGGATTAGGCCGCCATTAAAGCCATTGTGCTTATCCTCTCGTATCACTAACTAGCCGAGCTGAGTCTCTGTCGTAACTCCATATTATATAGCTGCTTTGCATTCTGGGAGTTTGAGTCGAGCGTTTGCGTGAATGTCGCCGCTACTATTGATGGATTTCTCATTAATATGATGTTACTGGAAAATGGTGAGTGAGAGATGAAGCTCTTGCTCTTTCATTTTTTTAGGAGCGACACCGGCCCGTTATTGATTATGCTTGATATGTTCGAATTTTTCCTTCAATTGCTCAAACGATGACAATGTTCTTCTGTGACATCAGCACCGCACACAATCGCACACAATCGCACACAACTTCTCAAAGGGACAAAGAAAGTGCAGCTGCAGTCACTACTGTCTAAACACTAGTAACATTCAGGCAGCTGATTCTGTCACTAACTAACTGTCTGAGCACCATTTCTAGCTCCACCCACAAGCCCTTGCTCGGCGTGTAAGGTATCTTGGGTACTGCTCGTCTCCTCTGAGGAAACAGTAAAAAATACGACATCAAAAACAGGAATCAGTGCTGATAAGTGATGCAGTGAATATCTGTATGTGTATATGAATTTGGATTTGACCTGGAAGTGGGTGTGGCCTAAACAGTTTTTTTTTATGTAAATGCAAACATTTGTAACAACACATTAATTACAATGACTTTATGCTTTTCTGGTAAGCTTTTCACTCAATAATGATGAAGAATTCTGAAAAACGCACGCAACATACAAGTTAATATTTTTTTAAATAACTAAATTAAAAAAAAAAACAATTAGTGCACATTCTGTTCGAATACATGTATCTGTGTTCGGTTACATCCCTAACAGAAAGGTAGATGAAGGCAAGAAACCATGAAGATAGGAAAAGTTGTGTTGTGGTATACATGGATTTAAAATGTTGTTGGCATTGCATGCGATTGAAAAGGCACATCTACACTTGTGAGTGAGATGGATCACAAGTTCGAGTCCGAATCAATCTCCCCCCCAGTTACAGACTAAAGGAAAAGGACAGCTAGCAAAAAGGATTATTTGTTTGCCGCTGATTCAATCAGAGAATAAAAGGAGGCAACAGACTGCACATGTGCGGCAGGCAGTCGAGCGAGTGGCCTTGAGTGATAAAATCTCATCATGCTATTTGGGAGCGTGGGTGAGACTTCACTGACCTCTGACCTCTCCAGCTCCTGAATCTGCTCATCTCAGCTGAAAAATAAAATGCTTTAGTGCTGTGATCATCTGCAAGGACTCACTGTAATCAAATGAACACACACACACACACACACACACACACACACACACACACAGATCAAAAGCTCTCTCTGTCTTTTCACAGTCCTTCAGTGCAAAAGTGCAATTTTAAATTGACGATAAATCGTGAATGTTGTGCAACTAAATTAAAAGGAATGAAAACCATCCATGTCATGCTATTACAGGAAAATAATCAACAAAAGAGGTGCTGCGATGAAGCGAAGTTACAGGTATCACCCCAAAGTTGATTATTTTCCTGTAACAGTACGTCCATGGTACACATTTGATCCATTTATAGTTACATTTTATGTTGTGGAACATCCACAAAACAATTACGTTATATTCTAAATGCCAATGCCGAGCTTTGAATTTTCAGTGCTTCCTGGTTTGCACTCTTCCGAGTTTGCTTCGCGATCGTTCATGGATTAGCCTTGATTTTGGACTGTGACATTGTTGGAATCTCCTGAATAAACCCCACACTGAGTCTGGCCTCAATCTATCCAAATCCTTTGCAGCTACCAAATCCACAGTTGTACTTTACCTTCAGCTAAACTCTTTGTTTGATGTTGTGAAGTTCGAGAGTTTAGTCATCCCAAACTCAGTGCTGCAGTGATTTTACCCTCCAGATTTAATTGCACATGCAGAAGTACGGAAAGTAATATCTGAAGCCTCAAAGCACAGCAGGTTCATTAGCATCCACAGGAAGAAGACTTATAGGACGTTATCATTAAGAACTACAGACCATTTTTCGTACTTTTTATGCACTCTCATTGAAACTCAGTGAAAAGCTGTACTTTACTGAAAAGAAAAAAATGTAGATACTTTAGAATTTAATGCCTTTTAAATTACCGCATTAAGCTGTAGTATTGTCTTATACCACTTTACAGCCATTTATTTTGTATACAGATGTGGCTAATTAAAGGAAGATCAAACATAAAGTGTGTTAGTAACAGGGACGTGCACAGCAGATGCTTCGGATAAAAAAAAAAAAAATGTGTGTAATCGTTGACATGGTGAAGTTTTCTGTAACATTTGTGGAAGGAGTCTCCAGTGTCAGCACTTTGTAACAGTCTGAGCTAAAGCTGTAACTTTTTTTCTGACATCTTTTGGACAGAGGAGTTTATGCTTTGCAGTTTCTCAGTAACATAAAAAAAAAAAAACGTGTGTTTTTTGTCTTGAGAGAAAAAAGAGAGGTTGGTGAAAGAACTGCTCGTAGAGGAACGAACTCATTTTGTGGATGGTCTACAACACTTAATGCAATTATAAAAGGATAAAAAGCATGACACGTTTTTAGGAAAATAAGCGACAGGGTGGTAACAGTAATGTTGCTTCATCACACCACTCCACTGTTGATTATTTTCCGATAATCAACCCGACCCTGTGTAGGAAAATTGGGACAGAGGATGGATGGATATTCTGTCTCTCCAAAGTTTTGACTGCCTGGAAATATATATTCTTTCAATAAATTCCCTTGTAATATGATATGCTGTAATGAATTCTGTCGGAGATAATAATGAGTTCTGCACAGCGAAATCATATGAATATGTTAATATGACTTTGAGTAAAATGTGCTTTGACATTTATTTGCTCATTTATACATGCTCATTTTTCTAAAATGCTTGAAGAAAATGATTTGTGTTTTGGATTGGATATTAAAACTTCCTTACATAAAAAAAAACCCATTAAATACACCAATATGGACCCATATTTTTTACTCCAAGTATACATTATTACAAGTGTACAGTACTTACTATACTTGTAGTAAACTTTCATAAGAAGCTTTCTTAGTCCTCACTGTTGTAGGAGGACATGCAATGCAACGCAACACAAAACATTAGCACGCATTCTCTTCCCTCAGGCAAAAAACATGAACATTTCAACCTGGGACTTTTTTTTTAAATGACTTTTCCTTTCGTTTTTAAGTCATTGTTTTCTGCTGCACTAATAAGGAAGGCCACTGCACTCCGCAGGGCGTCTTCTTTACCAAGATGACGGTGGTTATTGTTATTGTTAGTCATAAGGTGGTCAATGTTTTTTTCATTTATTTATTTATTTATTTTTGCCAGACTGCCCCCAGGCTGGTTGGATGCATTACTCAGAGAACACAGGAAGCTATTATACAGAACGTACACATTTACAGCTGTTACAGTGAGCCCGATCATGATATTATAATGCCAGCAATCCACTTTAGATGAACACAAGTGAATAAGTCCTTGGAGGACAATGAAAGGACAGTGGGAGTATCGGATAAACACAGTACAATGGGCACAGCTCAACTCAGTGCACTTTTATTTGTATAAAGTTTAACGATGGACATTGTCACAAAGCAGGTTTCCAGAAATCTATAAATTCAGGATATAAGTTTTAAACTTTATAAATTTAACCCTTAATAAGTGAGCCAGAGGTGACGGCGGCAAGGAAAAACTTCCTGAGACGATATGAGGAAGAAACCTTGAGAGGAACCAGACTCAGAAGGGAACCCGTCCTCATCTGGGTGACAAGGATAGTGCAATTATAAATCATTCCCTTCTATAACTGTGTATTGCATGGTCAAAAACCAAGGAACTTAACATGATTAGTTCTACAAAATTGACTTCAGCTGTTCACTGATGGAGAATGGAGTGCAAAACTGTTTGTGGCAAGTGCAGTCCAAAGCCATCTTCGTGGTTTCTATGTGGTGCCATCCTACCATCCACAGTGATCTCATGTGTCTTTAGGCTGTCCGTGTTGGAGGCCATCCTCAGCAACAGTGAGTGATTTCCAAGTGATGAGAACTCCAACCAGAAGTAGTCATCAGGATAGATCAGGCAGGTCCAGAGAGCAGAAGGGGTCAGGATCACTGATATCTCAGGAGTAGCATGTGTAGCTTGACAGAGACATAGACTTAGACTTAGACAGACTTTATTGTCATTCAAATATACAGTAGATGTATACAGAACGAGATTACGTTGCCTTGGTTCAGCATAGCAGGATAACAGGATATAGATATAAGTATGTGCAAGTGATAGCATAGATCTCACAGTTAAGTAATTGTTGACATAGTAAAATTATGGCAGTATTAGATACATTATGGCATTTATGGCTTAGTGGAAAAACAGTGAGTGGATGGCAGTATTAGATACCTTATGACACAGGAATAGAACAGAATGGTAAAATTATAGCAGAATTAAGGTATAGTATGGCATTATTGCATAGTGCAAATTGTTAAGATATGTTAAGATATTTTCTCATTGTTGTGCAAAACCAGCAAAGGTATACAGTGCAAAAATAGTATAGTTATGTCAATTGTTAAGATACAATATGGCATCTATGTGCAAAAGTGCAAAAAGAGGTGAATGACCTCAACTATTCAATAGTCTGATGGCCTGGGGGGAAAGCTGTTGCAGAACCTGGTGGTTCTACATCGGATACTGCAGAACCTATTTCCAGAGGCCAGCAGGGAAAACTGTCCATGATGGGGGTGTGTGGAGTCGTTGAGAATATTCCTGGCACGAGTGACACAGCGTTTCTGTTCAATGTCCTGGATGGAGGGAAGAGAAGTCCCAATGATCTTCTCTGCTGTCCTCACCACTCTCCTCACACACTCCCAGTCCGAGGCACTGCAGCCTCCACACCACACACACAGAGAGAGAGAGAGAGAGAGAGAGAGAGAAGGAGAGAGAAGGAGAGAGAGAGAGAGAGGGAGAGAGAGAGAGAGAGAGAGAAGGAGAGAGAAAGATTATTAGGTGTGCTAATTGTTAAGGAGAATGTACATTGTGTGCAGAGTGCAAGCAGGGACTCCAGCAAGACTAGCTATGACAGCATAACTAAAAGGGAGAGCCAGAAGCTAACACAGACATGAGGGTATTCTAAGGCATAAAGCAGCCAGCCACTCCACTGTCAACAAACCTGAGTGAACTTGTGAGAGTGGGGAAGTGACAGCATCCAAACATCCCAGTTCACCAAAATACTCTATGCCGTGAACCCATCTGCTCTTTTACCTAAGAAAAAAAAAACTAGTCACAAAAGGCTTGACTAAATAAATGTGTTTTCAGCCTAGACTTAAACACTGAGACTGTGTCCTGAACACTAAGTGGAAGGCTAGTCCATAACTGTGGGGCTTTGTAAGAGAAAGCCCTACCCTCTGCTGTAGCCTTCACTATTCAAGGTACCAACAAAAAGCCTGCACCTTTTGATCTAAGTAGGCGTGGCGGATCATAAAAGACCAAAAGTTCGCTCAGGTACTGAAGCACGAGATCATTCAGTGCTCTATAGGTCAATAGTAGTATTTTATAATCAGTGAGAAATTTGATTGGGAGCCAGTGTAGTGTGGATAAGATAGGGGTGATGTGGTCATATCTTCTGGTTCTAGTAAGGACTCTCACTGCTGCATTCTGGACTAACTGGAGCTTGTTTAACATCCAGACAGTAAGGCATTACAATAATCCAACCTAGAGGTAACAAAAGCATGAACTGGTTTTTCTGCATTGTGTAGTGACATTATATTTCTTATTTTAGCTATATTTCTGAGATGAAAGAAAGCTATCCTTGTAATATTATCTACATGAGCTTCAAATGAAAGACGGAGTCAATAATCACACCAAGGTCTTCTGCTGCTGCACATGATGAAAATGAAAAGCCATCCAGAGTTACTGTGTAACAAGTACTTCTGTCTTGTCAGAATTAAGTAGAAGGAAGTTAATAAGCATCCAGTGTCTAATGTCCTTTGCACATTCCTCAACTTTATTAAGTTGGTGTGACTCATACAACATACAACAGTGCATTATCAGCATAAAAGTGGAAGCTAATACCATGTTTATGAATCATTTTACCCAGAGGTAGCATATATAAAAGAAAAAAAAGTGGGTCTAATACAGAATCTCCACAGCTGTTTGCTTTTACTGACCATGAGAAAGGACATACAACAAGTTCTTCATTATTATTCAGACTTAGGACTTGGAGCAAAATGTCCTCCAGAAATAATTCACTAAATTTTAATTTAGTGTGTGTGTGTGTGTGTGTGTGTGTGTGGGCTGACTGAGAATTCTGGGATAAGTTTGTGTTTGTTCATTGTGTTGGCTGTGACGTGGCTCGCTGAGGATTCTGGGAGTTCTGAAAGAGACACGCCAATTAAGCAATATTGCACAAGCATGAGCTTTTATAAAACAGTTCACTCAACAAGAATTTAATATCAAGTAAGTGACATTTACACACAGTGAAAAGTCTCAGTGCGGTTATACTAAATATAAGCACTCTGCTCGTCCAATCAAATTAGTGGACCGGAACTTACTGTTGTTTAATAGGGTATATATTAGTGCAATAACGTGAAACATTTTTGTTTGTGTTGTAGCATTGTACACTGTTCTTGTGCAATAAAACCTAAGGAAAAAAGGTAACTGGTTTTAATAGATATATTTATTTTCTTTATAAAACTAATAGTGAATAATTAAAGTTATTATTTCTAAAAGTGTACCTTGTAGTATGTACTGGCCATTTTTCTCTGTCTTTTCTAGCATAAACTCGGTGTAATATTTATTACAGACCGGGGGTGTAAAATACTTGAGTAATTATAGTTTATTACCATACTTAAGTACTATTTTGGAAGAATCACTACTACTTTACTCAATATTACTGAACCTGAATAATCATACTCTTAGTAAAGTAACTTCCAGTAGAAAAAAACGTACATTTTACTCCTTACATTTTCAGTCTGATGAGTAAGTTCTCGTTACCAATCCCAAATGGCAAGAAATGAGCAAATTAGGAAATTAGGTTTTGAGCTAGCAATTCTTATATGATGAAGCGTTAAAATTCTTCTTTAAATTCTTTAAAATTGGCACATAAATCTAAAGACGTATGTTGTTTGTTAAATGTTAAGGTAACTTTAAGTTTGGTAAAATAGCAAGTTGTTTAGCCAGCTAGTTATGTTTGTAAATTAGCATTGTTAGCTAGATCATTCATCGATCATCCCCCCATTCATTCATCTTCAGTAAGCGCTTTATCCTGGTCTCAGTGGAATCCCGAGCTAATCCCAGGTGTAATTTAGCATAGCCAATCCACCTACATGCATATCTACCTACATCTCATATCTCTGAGAAGAAAACCTGAGAACTCAGCTAGCTAGTTAAGTTGTGTATATTATTTTTGTTAAATTAGCCGATTGCCTAAGTTTGTTGTTGTTGTTGTTGTTGTTGTTGTTGTTGTTCCCTAGCATTCGTTCCAAAAGGGTTATTAAACATTAGCTAACCAGCAAGCTAAGTTCTTGGCTCGTCTGAGATAGCAGAATATTTCCCTTATGACGGATTGCTTAAGGATCTAACTAGTCATGCAGAGTCAGGCCTGATGAACTTATGATCATCTCGTTCATGAATATTTGAGTATTAGTGTGAAATGTCGCTACTTTCTGACTTTCACTCAAGTAGATTTTTCACTCAAGTAGATTTTACCTCCATACATTTAAATACGTTTTTGACAGTATACCCACGCTTTTCCCACCTTTGATCAAGGACAATCCAAAAAAGCATAGTCGATGTCCGTGACATGAGTGAAAACACAGCCTTAACACAGGATAATCCATGACTGAAAATGAAAAGAAAAGGGTCAAAATCCGGAAATGCAAATATGACTTTGCAACAATGGACATAAATAAAGAGCAATAGACAAGCTAATCAAAGGCAAAACACAGAACAGGCGAACACAGTCAGGTAACACACCAATGACGGGACGGTGGGGTGGAGACAGCACTAAAACCAAAACAAATGCACATGGAGAGAACTCAAAATGAATCTACACAAGAGCAGCACTCGCACACACTGCGAGGGGGAATTCATGACACCATCTGTAGTAGAGTTATAAATATAACCTTTAAAGGTTCCTCCAGTGAGAAGAACAGAAGAATGCTTTAGGGGACCAGATGCAGCCTTGTAGCCGTTAAATTGAGCCCTGTCACTGATTTGGTGCTACAGAAAACATTGGCTGTCATTTCAAAAGGTCACGTCAATGTTTTTTTTTTTTTGTTAGTTTGTCTTGTATTGTAAATTAAAACACCCTATTAATACATTACTAAAATATTTTATGTGTTCATCAATAAAAGCCAGATTCACTGGGACTGAACAGAAAAGTGTTCATTGAGTTCATGAGGCTGAGATCTCGTTTCAGCTCCTGCTCTCTCCTCCATCACTCGATTAGTATCAAGTGCCACATTGTGAATAGAGACACCGTGATATTTGGTTGATCGATCTGTACAAGACAGCGGAACGAAATTAATCTGCTTTCTCACTGAGCTGTGGAGGGGGGCTGGAAATAAACTCCTTCTCCTGTTACCAAGTAAGGAATAAAACACTCTCTGTCATGCTGTTATAGGAAAATAATTAATACCTTCTGACCAATCAGAAACCAGAACGCAACAATGCTGTCGTATAAACATTTATAGCCGAGTTGTGGTACTGTGTGTCGTGTCTTTCACACCAGCTATAGTGTTAAAGACACGACACACCAGTGGCATGTTACTGAATACCAGCCATATGACAGATTTTACTCCATTCCATTTGGATTTCTTTGTCAAAATGCATCAGTGAAAATGATTCTGTCTATAATTTTGAAGCATTTACAGCTACAACACCACATATACTCTGCAGAAGAAATGTTATACTTGCTGCTGAAAGCTCGTCATGCAGGTGAGCTTTTTTTTGACAGTTTATTTTCTGGCTCAGTGAAATAACCGTTACTTCCATCTCAGTGTGTCTTTGAATGTGCAGGTGGGAAGCTGCAACTAACAATTAAGCCACCAAGGACACTTCCTGCTCCTGCAGCTCAGGGATTATTAGACTCCCAAATCCAGGACGGTCAGGCTGCTGCACATCACATCGCATTTTTATTGATTTGTTGATTTATTTATTGACCCATACATGCATACCACAGCATTACAATTACATTAGTAATTAGCACAGATTTTTTAAAAATTAATTATTTAATAATTAACAAGGAAGCCATGCAGCAATATTAACACAGCAACTTTGCAAAATAGTATTTATTTGTTTGTTTGTTTGTTTGTTTGTTTGTTTGTTTGTTTGTTTGTTTTAAACGTATTTCGTCGTCATGTTCACACAACCGGTCAGCTATTAATTTGCTATAAGAATGTCAGGCGTACACCACTCAGGAACACAGCAGATCCAAGGTAAGATCACATAAAAGCGAGTTTTACATTTTGGCTCATGCCTGTAGCACGATAGCTAAAAAAAAAAAAAAAATAAACGAATAGATACATTTTCAGCAGCTTTCCAGCTCACTTGTCTCATTCAGCTTCACTCCTCTCATGGCTACATCCAGAAAAAAGAAAGAAACAGAGATCGTATTAATATACAAAATAAACAAGGATCTGGCTCCGCACCAGTCATTATACCTGCAGCTGATTGGTCAGAAGGTGTTGAGTGATTTTCTCCACACAACAGAAGAAAACGTGTACCATCGCCGGTATGGTGGCATTTTCTGTAAGGAAGTTTTTATTTAGCATTTTATGGAAGGAGTCATCAGTGTCCGCGCTTTTTAACAATCAGAAGTAAAGCTGTAACTTTAGGTTTTCCAACATCTTCAGGACAGAGGAGTTTATGCTTTTATATTTAATCATTTAAATCATTACAGCTGTGTTTCCAATTATTTGTAAGTTTGTATTGAGTTCGTATAACATTTTCTTTTATAAACTAATAATGCAACTTCACCACAAACCTAATAATATCTTAATAATCAAAACATTATAAACATCCCATTACACTTAATTCAAGATTAATTACAAAACCACACATAGACACTTTACTGCAGTTTGAAAACTTACATGTCAAAAAAAACAAAAACAAAAACACAAGGGGTTTAAAAAATCTTTCTGACTAATCTTCTGACCCTACTGTCCTAGACTCCAACAAAGCTAAACACATCTTGACTTCATATCGCATAGCTGTGTGATGCTAACATCACTTTACTGACCACCAAGGCAGCTTTAAGCTCCCCGGCGCTTTAGATCCAATTTCAGCTCTCCAGTCCATCTGTAGCGTGAGCCTCAGGCTTCAGCCTCTAATCCCCTCGTCTATTTGAGCTGCAACAGGAAGTCGGTGCTGAGCCTTTTCCTCTGGCCTGCTGCTGATATTTAATGGAGCCGTACTGAGGTTCGTCCAGCGTCCGGACCTCTGGAGGCATGTGTGGGGGGATGTACATGTTAACCATAATTATTGACAGGTAAGTCCTGAAATTCAGGCAGTGTCCTATAAAATACAACATATTTACTCATCAGAGCAGGACTTATGATAATAAAGGAACAAAAGAAGAAAAGAGTATACAGGAACTGATCACTATTTGGCTAGATTAATGTAACAACTTAATATGATTGACAATTTAGAATCTTTTAGCTTACATGACAATAATGTCATATCTTCTGGAGTTGCTGTAGTTTAGTAGCCTGTTTGTCTGATGTCTTCCTACAGAAGCATTTTATGAGTCATTTGCTGACACTTAAAGCTAACACGTTTGTTTCATTCCAAAACATTACACGTAACTATAAACGGATTTGAAATAATTCTGACGTGTCGTTATTTAATGAATAAAAGTCGTAATCGTCGCCAAATTGATGTGGTATAAGAGGAATAAAACTTTGACAGGAGGAATCAAACTTTGTGTCATGCTGTTCTGGAGAAATAATCAACGACATTGTGATGTGATGAAGCGCAGGTGCAGTTCCCACCCACGACTTTATTATTTCATTCCTCTTATACCGCAGCGATTTACGATTACAGCAAACTTTTCATTTATTAATGAATATATCATACTTTTTTCTATCTATATATAGTTACATTTAATGTTGTGTATGTACTGTATAGCAGCTAGAAACAGTCGTTCCCTCACCAGCCTCTCTCTTTCCTCTCTCATGAAGTTAATCGGACTAAAATCTGCACCTTGTCATGTTAGCGAGAAAACCACAAAGCGTAAACTCCTCTGTCCTGAAGATGTCAGAAAATGTAAAGATACAGCTTTACCTCTGACATTTACAAAGCGCTGACACCGGAGACTCCTTCCATAAATGTTACATAAACATGCCCTTACAGCATATCAATGATTATGTGCGTTTCGTTTAATCCGTTTATGTGGCGGGTCCACAGTAAAAGTCCCTCTGAGGAAGCTGTTACTATAGAATGAGCGCATTAATATAGAATATAATTATATTATCATTTGACTATAAACCTGAGTCAACACCGCCTGACCAATCAGAATCTAGAATTCGACAGCACTGTGAGATAAAATCATTTCTTGGGCTTATTTACTGGCAGTTGATCAGACGTGATTCCTACTTTGCTCAAAACTCGAAAAAGTTATGTCGTTAATATGATTTTATTATGTTGTAAGACACACATTATCATTCAGTTGAAGAGGGAACGATACGATATGAGCATCGTTGCCACTGAAGCTAAGCTGAATAGCACAATATGAAGATCATAAACACTTGAAATGAACCTTCAGTCCAGTTCCAGAAAGCTTTATTGTATATGCAAAAAAAAAAATAATAACCTGAACAATTATTGCTTTAGCCTTTCAACGACGTACTTAAGCATCTGTGCTAAAAAAAAAAATGTTCCGATTTCGAATCCATTCACTGCCAAAGACCCAGTGCTGTGCTCTTGGATTGATTTCTGCCTCACCGTCCAAATAAATTGATGTAAATACCCATATTTTTACGCATAGATCCATTTTCCAACCACCAGTCTGCCATATATTACACTCTTACCATCAATTTGTCATTTTGCCGCTCGCCATTTCCCTCTCTGCCTCTCGTCAGAATTATGGCTCTCAGGTGCAGGATAAATATGGAAAATGGCTTTGAGGTGTGAAGAAGGTTCTTGATTTCAATACTGCAATTTTAGATCAGACGTTATTTAGGGTGTGATGGTAATCTCGCATGAATAATGTAACTCTGATACTGATAATGTGCTGTGGCGCTGTATTAAAGCTGGTATTGTGTGATAATGTACTTACACATATCACATATTTGTTCATCAGACTCATATCCGGCTTGCAAGCTGGCTGAATTTACTGATATCCCTCTTACAGTTATGAATATAAAGTACAACTAAAAGACATTTTAAACAGATGCAACCCTACGACCCAGCTCAGACTCTCACGTCCTCTGATTCCGGCCTGCTCATTGTACCACGTTTTCGCTTTTCTAAAACTTTCCCTCCCTCAAAACCTCCAAAATATTACCTCTTTTCTAAATCACATTTATTTCGTCAGTACTTTGGCTCTTTTCCGAACAGTTGAAATATTTCCCTCATTGCTCTTTATTTGTTCTTCTCCAATGTCTATTAGTTTTTGGAATATAAAGTGTCCTTGAGCTGTGGAAAGGTGCTATATAAATAAAACATATTATTATTATTATTAGATAAAATGTCATTCGGTAAAAAAACTCGAAACTTTAATAAAGCTTATGAAATCTATAGCACTTAATAAAACAGCGCTGATGTACACTATAACTACGTTAAGTTGAAATAATAACTTCGATCAGATCAATTTTGCATCCATCTTTGAATCCATTTAAAATCTCGTCCTTGAAACATCCTTTTCCACGATCCGTCCATTGTAGTTTAAGACAAATGCACATTTTACTCACTCACAACATTCAACCCTGTTATCTAACCACATTCACTCCTACGAACTATCTGGAATTTTCCACAAACACAACTTTGGATCCTATGAACTTCCTGAAGATCATGAGAAGAAGAAAAGTTTTTTTGTTTGTTTCATTTTCTCTATTTACGATGTTGTGATATCGACTGACCAGGTCTAGGTTATAAATTTCAATTATAAGTTGAAATTAAAATATTTTGTAGTTTACGTTGCTATTAGCTATTATGCTGTTAGCATGCTATTAGCGTGATAATTTTGTGCTAAAAAATTCAGCCCTGTTTCTCTTTTAAGAGCAAACTAACCTCGTAAAGAAAATATCTTTTTTTTTTTTGGTTAATGGATAAATGCATATTTTCTTAGATTTACTTTAGGAAAATGATTTTAAAACATATTAAAGTTTAATTTTTTTTAAGAGTTACTAAGTGCTATAGGCAGGGATTAGAAATGATATGTTTTTCATTTTGGTTTGTTCTGAACAGAAATGATATTTTTATTGTTTTAATTTTTTCTGGTCCTACCCCAGAGCGCCACGCTCACTTTTAGTCGGAAAATGGTTAGAACGAAATAGAAGAATGGTTATTAGCATTCTTTAATTACTATGCTTATCATAGTACTCTGTTACAGGAAGCTTAGAGAATAAATAAAACCAAAACCGAACACAGCCTTTAACTGGAAACGTGTATTTAGTTTTAATATTTTAATTTGAATATCCTTTTACTTTGCAGTGATTGATTTGTTGCTTGCAGAATCGTGGAAAAAAATATTTTCCACTGATTTTCCTGTCAATTTTCAACCCCTCTTTAAAACCTGGTTATATACGAGCTATACGTCATATCTTCCTGTGTCTAGACAGGAAGTGATGAATTCTGGACAGGAAACTGGGAAAATAACATTATTAACCAGTTAAGCACTTTTTTAAAAGAATGTTTTCATTCTGGAACAATTTCGTTTTGTTCACATTTTCGGTCAATGAAAAATTCTGTTCGTCTCTCGTTTCTTTTTTTTTTTTTTTTTTTCTTTTTTCTTTTTTTTTTTTCCTGTAACATTTCTAATCCCTGGCTAAATGTCAGTGCAATCGTAAAATCAACCAGAAATTGTTTTATTAAAAATCTTTTTAGAAACGTTTTATAAATAATGGCATTTTTATTTCAGAGGTATTTAACTGACAACAAACACTGAGACGTCAGTTTAGTTCGAAACGAGCTTTTAAGCCAATTTTTAAATGTTAGCACTATAAATGACACACAGTTAGCACTATAAAGTTTAACCAGAGATATATATTTAGTAGATAGATTCTAATGGCGATGGATTCGATGATTAGCAGGACATTATGAGACCATAAGGATGGCAGCCATCACTCAGAAATTTGCTAGCAGCACCAGCGGGAGAACATTTTAGCCAAAACTGATGACTTTAACATTTCTAGCGTACAGTTTGCTTGGGTGACTCCTGGACCTCGCTCTTATCGCACGGAGGGTTACGGACATGTTCACTGAATCCACAGAATCGTGCTTCGCTCTATATGATGATTCAGACTCATTTCTGCTTTTTTGGACGTGATCCTAACAAATTGAAACAAATTGCCCACTTTAGCCCAATCTTTTTCTGGCATGAATCGCACCGTATGAAACAAGCTGAAGCAGCTATTAGCTTGATTTAATGGCTCGAAAGACACAATAGGATAATTTAATGCTTTACTTTTTTTTTTTTACAAAACAGAATAAAAAGGTATGGTATATAATATGAAGGTATTCATGATAGACTGATTTTAAAATCACTTTAAACACATTACGTATTTTATTTAATAATGTTTACATTTTATTTGTCAATCTCATTGCTAGTACTACTCATAACTCATAAAAAAGAAGAAATAAACGAATAAATGAACGTGTACAGCGAAGATGTAATAAAAAAGGGAACAAAAAGCATTGCAATAAGGAAGCGTTGTTGTTATTTTGACTTAATAACTCTCAAGACGTCCTTTTGTTATTATCTTGTTATTTCAAGATATTGTGCCATTATTTTGATTTTTTTTTTTTTTTACTTACCTTTATTTCAAGATAGCATCACATTATTTTATTATCTTATCACCTCGGCTTAATGACTCATTATTTCCAGATGTTATGTTATTGTTTTGTGTTATTTTTTTTTACCTAACAACTGATGATGAGGAAATGATTTTGTGATTACTGCATTCTCATTATTGTATTATTTATATTGTTATTTCACATTATTATCTCATTATTTAGATGTAATGACTCTTTATTTCAAGCTATTGTCATTATGTTGAGTTATTATCTCATTGTTTAAACTTAAGAACTTGTATTTCAAAATATTGCCATTATTTTGAATTATCTCATTATTTTGACTTAACTCATTATGTCAAGATAGTATGTCATTATTTTGAGTTATTATCTCATCATTTAAAGATTTTGTCATTATTTTGAGCTATTATCTCATCATTTAAAGATGTTGTCATTATTTTGAGTTATTATCTCATCATTTAAAGATGTTGTCATTATTTTGAGCTATTATCTCATCATTTAAAGATTTTGTCATTATTTTGCACTATTATCTCATCATTTAGTTTTAAAGAGTGTGTCATTATTTTGAGTTATTATCTCATTGTTTAAACTTAACAACCCATTATTTCAAGATAGTATGTCATTATTTCGAATTATCTTGTTATTTCAAGATAATGTCATTGTGTTGAGTCATTATCTCAGTGTTTAAACTTAATAACTCTTTATTTTAAGATAGTATGCCATTCTTTTGGCACAGGATATTACATTGTGTTTTAATTGTTATCTCATTATTTTGACTTAATCTCTCATCATTACATGGTAGTACCTAATTGGTTAGAGTTGCTCTCCTCTTGTTATTTTATTTTCTGGAGCTCTCACGAAGATCTGAGCACGAAGAGCACTCACAAAACCCTGCACTTTCTTTACATGTGCCATCATTTACGCAGTTATTCGCTGTAAACTAATTGAAAGCTGCTGACTAACTACAATCTATTGCGATCTATTAGACTGCGGGAACAAATTAGCGCTCTCAGGGGCTGAGGCAGCAAAACGCAGCCGTGTCCCTGAAGCCGCGTGCTGCAGGTTTATTCAGCCGGCAGACACATAAAGAAATCAGATGAACTCGACTTTCTGAGTGACAGATTTGCTTCTGAATTGTGTCAAATCCAGGTTCCTCCATGTTCCACTCAGCTGCAGAGATAATTATTTCTCGGGGAACGCAGTGTGTGAAAGTCTGACAGACACACAGATCACCAACGTGACATTAAGACAAAAAAAAGAGAAATTGGTGTCCCAGTTTGTATCTGGGTTTATTGTCTCTTTTATGTAAAAGATTTTTAAATTAAACATCCTGCCACCATTCAAACTGGAATCAACCTCCTTTTAATTTTTTTTTTTACTTTAGCATTAAAGGAAGCTCGTTTCTTAAACTGTCAGAGGATGACGGTGGGGGGAAAAATTATACAGTGCGACTTTAAAAGAAATGCTGACTCGGCAGCATGTATTTAGCAGCAACAACTCTGAATGCTAAGCTAAATTCAGTGACGGTCTTAAGAGATGTTCTGCTGTACTCATCAGAACTCTCGGGAATACCGAATCCTCAGTTCCGCTAGTCATTCCCTCTGCAAATGTTTAAACGATTAAAGCTCAGGAAAGGGCGGAGATGAAGAATTTCTTAGGCAATCAGTCTAGGCAGGAAAAAAAAGATCCACCTTTCTAATTTCACTGGGAAATTCTGCTGGAAAATCGTATGACACTGCAGAGGCAAGGTTTAATAGCAAAGAGACTCTGAGTGTGTGTGTGTGTGTGTGTGTGTGTGTTTAAAGATGTGCAGCATAATGTTTTTTTAATGTCTCCATCCATCGGAGATTCTTGTTAGCGTGATATCTCAGGAAGGCGTGAATGTTTGTAGGATTTATATGGAATTATCATCATAATGAGCAGATGGACTGATTGGATTTTGATCCAGACAGGGTCAAGGTCACAGCAAGGTCACATGTCTGAAATAGTTTTTCTTCCTTCCTATATGAAGTATATTTTTAAGGGTATTGGAGGTAGTGCAGTTCGATCTCAGGTTCGAACCTGATCTCAAGATACTGCCTGTCCAGATATTCACATGTTCTCCCTGGGTTTCCTCTGGGTTCTCCAGTTTCCTCCCACTATCCAAAAAACATGCAGGCAGGTGGATCAACTATACTAACTTGCCCCAAGGTGTGAATGAGTATGTGCTGCTCTGTGATGGACTGGCGTCCCATCCTGGGCCTGCATTGTGCTCGGTTTTCCCAGGATTGTCTCCAGGTCCACCAGGATAAAGCGCTTACCGAAGATGAATGAACAAATGAATAAGTAATCTATCTTTACCTTTATCTTCAAGTAATCTACCTTTACCTTTATCTTTATCTTTAAGGGTAACAGTAATTCTGGACGTGAGTGTGTATTGGGTAAACATGTTTAAACATCATGTCTACATCTCAAATATGGTTTGAATTGAAAAACAGAATTAATGTTAATATCGCATAATGATGTTAATCCAAAGGGAACGTTAAAGACAATGGAGATTATTAATGCATTTTTATATACACTCCTGAACAAAATCTTAAGACCAGGGAAAATATTACAAGCATTCACACTTCGCACTGGTGGATCGTAACCTGGTTGTAAGAACTTCTTCAAAAGGCCAAAAGAAGAAACAAGAGCAAGAGACAAAAAAATAGAGAGTAGGCAATTTATTGAAAACTGCATTTAAACTCGAACAGGCTGGTCATCAGCTGATCAAAAGTTTAAGACCATAGCCTTTAAAAATTTAAGTCTGTGCAAAAATATGGCTTTAATGTCACTGTCCTTCAGACAGTCACACTGTCATGATCTCCTGATGGCAACAGCAAAAAGGCTTTCTGTTTTTGAACGTGGCAGGATTGTTGAGCTGCACAAGCAAGGGCTCTCGCGACGCGCCATTGCTGCCGAGGCTGGACGCAGTAAGACAGTCATTTTAAATTTCTTAAAAGATCCTGAGAGTTATGGGACAAAAAAAATCTAGCGGTAGACCCAAAAAACGGGCTGTCCGTGAAGACACAGGCTGATCCTCGACCCAAATTAAGGCCCTTACTGATGCTGACTGCAGCCCAATAACCATAAGACGGCATCTGCGAGAGAAGGGCTTAAAGAACCACAACACGTCTTCGAAAGCCACGTCTCCTCCCACACCACAGACTTGCCCGTTTGGAATTTGCAAGGCAGCACCAAACATGGGACACTGAAAGATGGAGGAAAGTCTTATTCTCGGACGAGAAAAAATTGAACCTGGATGGTCCTGATGGCCTCCAACTATACCGGCATGACAAGGAGATCCCACTGGAGATGTTTTCTACGCGGCACAGGAGGATGGAGGAGCTCCATCATGATCTGGGGTGCTTTTTCCTTCAATGGGAAAATGGAGCTTCAGGTTGTGCAGGGGAGTCAAACGGCGGCTGGCCATGTGGACATGTTGCAGCAGGCATCCCCTCTTGACTGAGGGCCCTGGTCTGTGTGGTAATGACGGGGTCTTTCAACAGGACAACGCTGCAGTTCACAACGCCCGCCTGACCAAGGACTTCTTCCAGGACAATAACGTTGCACTTCTGGACCATCCTGCGAGTTCCCCTGATCTAAATCCCCTTGAGAATGTTTGGGGATGGATGGCAAGGGAAGTTTACAAAAACGGACATCAGGTCCAGACTGTGGATGCCCTTCGTGAAGCCATCTTCACCACATGGAGCAACGTTCCCACCAGCCTCCTGGAAACAGTTGCATCAAGCATGCTGAAACGAGTGTTGAACATTGGGGCTACTGACTACTGAGTCCTTTTTTTGACACTTAGTTCTGTTGTGGGTATTTTTGGGCTATGGTCTTAAACTTTTGATCAGCTGATGAACAGCCTGTTTGAGTTTAAATGCAGTTTTTAATAAATTGCCAATCTCTGTTTTTTTGTCTCTTGCTCCTTTTTCGTCTTTTGACATTTTGAAGCAATTCTTACAACCTGGTTATGATCCACCAGCGCGAAATGCAAATACTTGGAATGTTTCCCCCGGTCTTAAGATTTCGTTCAGGAGTGTGTGTGTATATATATATATATATATATATATATATTTATTAACCAGAGAGACGGGATCTTCTCACATCTCTCATCAATTCAAACCCTTGTTTTTAATCAGACTTCATAAATAATACGTCTAGACACACAGAGACGCCCAGCCAGCGACGACCTCAATAAAGCCGAGACAAACAAAACCTCAGCATCGCATGTCATATAGACTGATTGCTAAACCAATGCTCTCTCTCTCTCTCTCTCTCTCTCTCTCTAAGACACACACACACACTCCTCTCGTCTCTCGATATTGCTTTCTCTAATTGCTCTGTGTTTTTCTCCAGGTAATTAAACCTCGTCGCTATGATCTAATTACCGCCTGTCCCCTGCTTCCTCATAAAGCTTCAGCACTCGTATTGTGTTTAATGAAAAAGCAGACTTTTGTGAAGAAAATCACAGAGCCGCGCTCATGAGTGATGCTCCATTTGGCCGTCATTCAGCTCGGCTCGTGACCCATTTATGTCGTAATTGGAGGCTGCTGTAAAGTCGAGAAATTGGGTCTGAGTGCTTTCATTTCTCCGCGTTTTTCTGCACAGATCATTCTCGACCTCGGCTAATTTCGCTGCTAATTTGCTTTGAAAGTTCAGCCGAATACAGGACATCTTGAATAGAGTGAATGAATCTGTTTTCCAAGCTCATGTTATTGATTCCTTGGCAACCTTGACGATTTCAGTTATTTTCATTTATCCCCTCGCATTTATAGCAGTAGCTCTTTAACAACTAAAACATTCAGTGTCAGTGCTACTTTAGTAAAATAATCAACAATGAGGTTGTGTGATGAAGCAAAGTTATTGTTACCACAGGAGTGTTGATTAATTTCCTAAAGTCCTGAAGTGTTTTATTCCTCTTATGCTACAACAATTTACCAACAATTACATTTCAGTTTAAGTCAAGAACAACTCAGTAATTGCTTAGTACTTAGTAAGTGTAGTAAGGATATTTAGTTGAATTATTTTTTTTAATATTTATTTTTATAATGAGTTAATCCATCATGCAAATGAAAGCTACACATTTTTTTTTAAAAATTAGATTTGAATTAAATGTAATTGTTAATTGAATTATACATTTCACTTTTATTTTTACATTTAAGTTAACATTTTAAGTAATAAATAATATAAATATAGATATTATATTTATGGATAATACTGATCTCATTTACTCACTGTCAGTATACACACACACACACACACACACACACACACACATATATATATATATATATATATATTTTTTTTTTTACTTTTTCATGTCATATTATTTATATTTTTGGTATAATAAGTAATAAAAATGCATATTTATGGATAAAATCCCAATTAATCTCACTTATTCACTTTCACTAATTTTATTTATTTATTTGTTTGTTTGTTTGTTTGTTTGTTTGTTTGCTGAAGGTTTTACACTTAATTTCATTTCAAATAATAAACTCACTCACTCTCAGTAGCCTCTAAATTCAGAATTGAATTATAAATGTTAACTTTTCTAATACATTATTTAATTATTTTACTTTTCATTATTTATTTTATTTTTTTTTATATTTCATTTTTTCCAAATTGTTGATCATCGCAGCTCTAGAGAGAAGGTGCACACGTTAATCTCATTGATTTCGCCAACAGAATTGAGTGTGATGACTGTGTCCAGCACTAGGATCTGAAATCGGTTAATCAGATGTCTGATTAGTGCACATCAGACGAGGGCAGGTGAAGCTGAAATTCAAGCCGATTGCGAAAATCGATCGACAGAAGCTGAACGGGGTTTAAACACAGCGTCAGACGGTAAAGTGTTTAGTGTGGCTTTATTCTGTACACTGTGCAACTGAGTAAAGTGTGTTTTATAGTGAGTGGGAGTGCAGTGTGATGAACCGAGTCTCCACCATCACGGCCTCCGTCTCAGTGCTCCATATGGATCAATACCACAACATCACGACTCACACACACACACACACACACACACACACACACACACACACACACACACACACACCCTCCTCTAAACCGTTCTTGAATACAGTTACTTCACAAAGTCCTGAACAAAGTGTGTGATCTGAATCAAGCCAACATTTAAACAGGAAATGAAATAAACGATAAATAAATAAAGCAGGATTTAATTCAGTCCAGTGTGTCTCAGGAAGCTGGGCGTGATGACAGAACTTCACCATCTTTGCAGGTCAAGAGGATCATTATCACTACCATGTGTGTGTGTGTGTGTGTGTGTGTGTGTGTTTGATTTGATGCTCTCTCCTTTAAGTGCAGGTACAAATAAAATAAACGTAACAGGACTGTTAGAGCAACTTAGAGACTGTGGAAAATGGTTGGAAAGGATTGTGTGTGTGTGTGTGTGTGTGTGTGTGTGTGTGTGTGTCATATCTTGGTGTGAACCAAATGCCCCCACAAGGATTTTGATGTAGTGGGGCCATTAAAAAAAAAATTATTATTCCTAATAAGAATGGAATAGAATAGAGAGCAGAAAAGAAAACAGAGCTGAACTGTGTAGAATAAAATACATAAGAGGATATAGAATAAAACTGAGCACAATAGAATAGAGGAGAAAAGAGACTATAGAATAGAATAGAATAGAATAGAGAACTAGAAAAACTGTAGTTTAGGAGGAATATACATTAATGATTAGTTCTGGATTGTGGAAGAGCTTCGACTCTGACAGGATTCACAAGCAACCTTCTGCAAGCGACACGATCTAAACTAAATCTCTCACTTCTGCAACATCAACTTTTCCGTAATTATTATACTTTTATACTTCCTCTACTGAGTCACAGAACCAGGGCTCTGATGGGCGTTCGCATGCAGTGGGCGGGGCCATCACCCATTATCAGTCAGGTATTGAGAAGGGGGTGTGGTTGAACTCGGACAAGGACATCAGAGTGAACAAGCATGAAACGCTCTTTCAGGGATTATTAAAGGTAAAAGTCTGAGTTTTCCATGTCACTGCTCTGATCTTTCTCCTGGCTCGACAAATGTCATTCAGCTCCTCCTCTATATTCAATTAAATTCAATCAGACGTGCTCTTTGTAGACGTGCGCTTTTCTTATAAGGTATTTAAAAATCATATATCTCTGTGGTGGCCTATGACTCTTCACATTTCACACTTGAAGTGATAGTATGTCACGCTGAAATTTGTAAATACACTCAAAAAAAAAACCTGTGGAATGCCTGTAAAGACAATATTGAATAAATAAGTATGACTATTAATTAATATAATTAATTTTATAGAAAAATATGTCATCAAAAATATATCATGTAAACAACCAGGTTTTTTCCACATCTTAATCAGAGACATTACTCATCTCAGAAAGTGCATTTTTTTTATGGATAAATTTATGAATGAATTTAAAGTGTGGTGCTCGGTCAGCTTATCCTTCAAACCATGGGTTTTCTTTACAGGAGAGTGCTTCCAGTTCACCGAAACATTCACATTATTTTATTAATTGAACAAATCAAAATTAAAAGTATGATTACACCACCTACATACCACACACATTACAATTCCATGACCATGATTTAGTATCTTATGACTTCATTAAATCCTGCTCAAAATGAACTGTTGGAACATGGTTTGAAAATAAATAAAATGCAAAATAATAAGTTGCGCTGGATCAAGTGTTATTTTATAAGCTGCTACGTAATGAGTGTGGAAGCCAATTTTTTAAATTAACCCAAATTTGCAGTGATAGGATTCATGTATTATACCAATACTGGCCATATACTAGACTCCTATGCATGTTTATTAATGCATGCGGTCATTCCATTCATATATCATCATTTATTGAGCTCATTTTGAAAACATCTCTTGTTTTTATGTTACGTCATATTGCATTTATTGGTATAGTGTTTCCTTTATCAGTCTGCATTTTCTATCCCTGATTTTTTTCCCCTCAGGTTTAAAGGCAAGTGCTTGTGTTTAAAGGTCTAGATGATGCTGAAAAACCTAATCTCAGATATTTATATTCAAGAATCTGGAAATCTCAAAGTTGTGTACTACACACCTGTGATTTACATGATCTGAATGCCGTATCCAGAAAATCAGCTTAAGGAAGTGCGCAACTCAACTCTGAATACAAAGAACTTTCCCCCTGATGCAAATCTGTAGAGTCTGAATTCTGAAACTACTGATCCTAATTATAACCGAGGCTTCCTCTTTCTTCTGTTCAGTTTTCAGTTTTATTTATTTGTATAGCGTTTTAACAATGGACATTGTCACAAAGCAGCTTTACAGAAATAAATGGATTAACAAAAAAAATATATTATAAATATTT
>CM074932.1:20886370-20923990 GCA_037576815.1 Pangasius larnaudii
GCGCTATAAAGACAAGTAGTGCAATTGTGCAACCAATAAATTCATCACAGTTTCCGCAAGAAGTCCGGTTGGTTAAACTCTCTCTAATAATAACTGAAAATAATTCCGCTGGAAAACTGCAAACCTGACAACCTTGGAAATATCTTTTCCTGAGTAGTGACTCAAATATTCATGAATCTAAGACTCCCCAACATAAGCCCAAAGAGAATTTTTATATTCCACCATTTAAACTTTAATGGTGCAACATTTCCGATTCTTGAACTTCTTCCGATGAACTCTGAAGTGTGGCATTTCCTGTTATAGACCAGCTTTCAGGATGTGAGCCTCGTCATTAATTAAACACGAAGCATGACTATGGACTTTCTCGATATTGCGCACACATCTTGAGCTCCCGGGAAAAACGAGAAGTATGAGTGGGACTAGTGCTGCATCTCCATGCAACCTACTGACCTGAAAACTTCAATTGGCAGTTCGCCTGAAGGGAAGGGATCCTGAGGAAGGGAAGACTGAGGAGTGCCATAAATAACAGCAGAATGAAAATAAAGGGGGTGGATCTGGTGACTCAGAAGATGTTCTCCTTGAAGTAATTGTGCTTTAAAAAAAAAGTACATGAAGCTCAAAGGTATCTGGTTGATAAAACCAGACTGACTGAAAGGCTTCACCTTAAATGTCTTGATAAAGTTGCAGCAGGAGTTTAGAAAATGATAATGTTTTCTGAGTTTGTGGTTCAGCCTGCGAGAACTGCGATTTACAGACTTTTGTTCCAGAGACATCATTCTTTTATAAAGATAAAGTTTTATAAATGTCAGCTCAGTAGGGGAATGCACAAGCGTTCCTGAATCATAAATGCCAATACTACATCGAGTGATCAGGGGAGTTAAGAACAAAAAAAAGTTTGTTTACTGCCACAGAAATCAGCTATTACAGTACAAATGCAGTAAGTTTGGCGTAAAATGTGTAACAGATTGCAAAATCCTTTCACATAGTCAAAATTTTACATTTTCTACTATACATAGTTCTGAAAACTATGACTAAGATTTTTGACCTGAAATGGGTTCGTTTGCAGAAGTGATGATCTGGTTATTTCCAAACGTGAAAAGGGAGAAAATTTGCAATTAACTATTTCATTCCAATTATATGTTGATAATAGGATATGAGTTTTCACTTTGATTATCAGAATCTTGAATATCATACATGGGAAGCAGGAAGTCAGATCTCAGAATTGTGTCATTTTCGACCTCCATGCATTCAAGCTACAAAGTGGGGAAAAAAAATAACAACGTGGACGCCTCCAGGAAGCTAGCTATTTAACTGTGATGAGTGACGTATATTTTTCTCCATAAAACAGCAAACTGTATAATCAGTGTTATAGATTTAACATGGGAATGTGAATCTATAGATTTAACATGTGAATATGAATCTATAGATTTAACATGTGAATATGAATCTATAGATTTAACATGTGAATATGAATCTATAGATTTAACATGTGAATGTGAATCTGATGTTGATTGATTGAAACCTAGCACTTATATATACAGTATAACTCTTTTAAAGGTAGGAGGTGCTACGTAGTTTACTGCTGATGATGTGAGCAGCCATATTGATCTGATGTTACTTGCTGAGTTGAGGAGACCATCCCAAGGTCCTGGGTAGGAATTCTGAATTGAGAAGGAATTTTGTTTTTCCTGGTTGGAGGTTGGAAATCACTCTAGTCGAATGCAGTGTCTGTCTCAATACATGAGGTAAAAGTCACTCACGGTATATAAACACCAGCCTCATTTTTGCTAACATCCTTCTTCTTGTTATGATTGTCTTTTTTATTTATTAGGTCATTAAAACATCTTAAAAATTCATTGTCTGAACAGAGTGTGAAAGCGCTCTTCTCTGTTTTGAGTACGATTTTGACAGTGTCAGGTCCACATAATCCACAAACCCCACTTCCCAGAACACACCTCGGCCTACAAACATGGCTGCCCCGGACTACACACCCCAGAACCCACTGCCGCTAACCTGATCCCAATCACACGCACCTGTCCCCAATCACACACACTCTCTCTCACACACACACACACACTTTAAAAGAGATTCTCACAGCCAGTATCTGGTTACAAGCTGAACTAATCGTGTCGATTTTGCTGTGACACGCAGCTAATCGTCAACTTGATCAAACTGTGAAAAAGTCACACTTTGCTATTGTGGTATCTTTAGATGTCTTTATGCAGGTTGAATGATTTACCAGGTCTAGGTTTCATTAAACTGGCACATTAAACAACATGATCTTTGCAGTCAGATGCCAAGGCAAGGTTAGATATTCGGCTAAATAAAACATTTCTACACTGGCTTGATGAAATATATTTATGGCTTCTTAAAGTTGGTGTACTGATGTATGGAAAAATCCAGTTTTTGCCAAAACTTGCCAATCTTTACTGGAATTCAGCTACATATTTATCACTCCAACTAATTTGGGAATAACAAGCAACAATAATACATTTATGTTCTTATTTTTTTTATTAAAGTATATTTTAAATGATCCACTTTATCTCCTTAAAGCATATTTTTGTATCTACGTATATAGCAGCTACAGTAAAACTAGTAGGAACATTTTCATTTTATAGATTTATATAGAATATAGATATTTAATGGGTTAATGCAGTAGAATAACAAGAACCTAGTTTTGATTTCTTTTAATTTCCCTTTTCCTGTGCCAACGAAACGTTTAATCCTTGTTTGTCTGGCAGCCATGTGGTACATGAACACCATGTTTGCTACTGAAAATCTGTGATGTGAATTAATCACACCGTTGCTTGATTAACCAGATCCTGTTATTCTGTTTTAAGTAGCAGGGAGCTGTGGATTGAAAAATGATGTGTAAAATGACTTTGATTGAATGCTTTAACATTCCTTGAAAATCTGCCACTGTGCATGGCGTTTTTTTGCTTCTGAATTAATAAAACGTAGAAAATTTCCTAACAATAGGTCATTAGCAATTCCAAACCATGAACTATTTAATTTTAATATCAGTTAGGCAAGGTGTAAAATGCTGCGTGTTGTGCAATTATAGGAAAATAAACAATGTCAGTGTGGCGTAATGAAGTGGAGTTACTGTTACCACTCCAATGTTAATTACTTTCCTAAAACAACATGTCCTGAAGTGTTTTATTCTTCTTGGACCACAACAATTTTCTAATTACGTTTTTATTCATTATAGAATGACACACTTTTATCCGTTTATAGTTACATTTAATGTCGTCGAATATCTGCAAAAGAAATTCCTGTTCTCACTTATGTTATAGCAGCCATAAACAATCATTCCCTCACAAACCTCTCTTTCTTCTCTCTTGAAGTTAATTAGACAAAAAAAAAATGACCAAACTGACACTGGAGACTCCTTCCATACATGTTAAATAAACGTTACACAAAAAGAAAAATACCATATTAATGATTGCACATTTTTCTTTGCATCGAAAAACAAAAATAAAGCAACAATTATTCAAATTAGTTACAGTTAATTACAGTATAAACGAATCCCTTTGATAACTGTGTACTACATAGACAAATAGTGCAATTGTGTAACCAGGAAATTCATTACAGTTTTCACATGAAGTCTGTTTTGTTGAATCTATCCACTGGAGACCTGAGTGCAAATTTGCTCACAGCAATCGCAGTCCCAAGGCACATGAACTGCAATCCAAAACCATCTCCATGGTCCCCAAGCGGCACCATCCCCAGCAATCCAAAATGATCTTCAGGCTTTCCATGTGGGGCCACCCCCAGGATCCAACCGATGAGAACAACAACCAGAAGTAGGGCATCGGGATGGATCAGGCAGGTACGGAGAGCAGAAGGGGTCAGGATCACTTATGTCTCAGAAGTAGCATGTGTAGCTCGACAGAGAGAGAGAGAGAGAGATAGGGAGAAAGAGGGAGAGATTATTAGGTATGCTTTTTGTCCCATAATGGTTAACGACAATGTACTTTGCTTGCAAAGTGCAAGCAGGGACTCTGGCAAGACTAGCTATGACAGTATAACTAAAAGGGAGAGCCAGAAGGGAACATAGACATGAGGGCGCCTGGGACATAAAGTGGCCAGCCACTCCACGGTCAATAAACATGAGTGAACGCATGAGAGTGGGGGGACGACAGCATCCAAACATCCCAGTTCACCACAACACTCTGTGCCTGTGATCCCTCCAGTTCTGCTCCTTTACCTAAGAAAAAAACTATTCACAAAAGGCTTGACTAAACAAAAGTTTTCAGCCTAGATTTAAACACCGAGACTGTGCCTGAGTCCTGAACACTAATTAGAAGGCTGTCCTTCCTGAAGGACTCTCGCTGCTGCATTCTGGACTAGCTGAAGCTTGTTTATGAACCTACTGGAACATCCAGACAGTAAGGCATTACAATAATCCAACCTAGAGGTAACAAAAGCAAAATGCAGTGACATTAAATTTCTTATCTTAGCAACATTGCTGAGATGAAAGAAAGCTATCCTAGTAATATTATCTACATGAGCTTCAAATGAAAGAGTGGAGTCAATAATCACACCAAGGTCTTTTACTGCTGCACATGATGAAACAGAAAGGCCATCCAGAGTTACTATGTAATCAGAAAGCTTACTTCTAGCAGCATGTGGTCCTAGTACAAGTACTTCGGTCTTGTCAAGATTAAGTAAAAATAAGTTAATAATGTCCTTCACACATTCCTCAACTTTATAGTTTATAGTCTATAGTCTAGTCTATCGAGGAGAATAGCATGATCACTGGTATCAAAAGCTGCACTAAGTTCAAGCAACACAAGCACGGAGACACAACCCTGATGAGAGACCAGTAGTAGGTCATTTACCACTTTAACCAGTGCTGTCTCTGTGCTATGATGAGGCCAAAATCCTGACTGATACATTTCATGAATGTTATTCCTATGTAGGTATGAGCATAACTGCTGTGCTACAACGTTTTCTAGGATATTGGTGATAAAGTGGAGGTTAAACATTGGCCTATAGTTGGACAATTGACAGGTCAGGGTTTTTAATCAGGGGTTTGATAACTGTTAGTTTAAAAGATTTAGAAGATTTAAAAGATTTAGGTACGTAACCAGTGCAAAGGGAAGAACTGATTATCTTCTATTGACTATCTTAATTTGATTATCTTCGAATTATCTGTTTGAAGAAACATGTATATAAGGGATCTAGTATACAAGTTGATTATGATGAGGAAATTAGTGAAATAAGTTCATTCTCTCGAAGAGGAGTAAAACATTCTGATCATTGATCTGATATTGTTATAGTATTATCGGCAAGGTTAGTTAAAAAACTGTCTGGTTTTAAATTAATAGTCTGAATTTTTGCCTGATATTTTCAGTTTTTCTGTTGAAAAAATTCATGAAGTCAGCACTGCTTTATAATGATTGTGTGCATGTTTCTGTTGTGGTCTTATTCCTAGTCAATTTTGCTACAGTATTAAATAAGAATCTAGGATTCCTTTTGTTATCTTCAATTAGGGTAGAGAGATACATTGATCTAGCAGCACTAAGAGCTTTTCTGTAGCTCAGGAGGCTCTCCTTACATGCCGTTTGTAATACTACCAATTTAGTTTGATGCCATTTACATTCTAATTTTCGACTGTTTTAAGGTGCGTGTCTGATCGTTATACCAGGGTGCTAGCTTTTCCTCTAATAATTTTTTTCTTTTAAAGTGGAGCTACCTTACCTAGTGTGTAGCGGAACGCTGACTCTAAGCATTCGGTTGCCTGATCAAGTTCTTCGGGATCAGACGGTGATCCAATCATGGTACAGTAGAATGCGTGGATGTGCGTTTGACGCAGTAGCGTGGCAAGTTGCATATATTATGAATAATGTATATTTTAAACGAGATAAGATAATGATCTGAGATAGCTTCAGACTGTGGAAATGTGACTATATTTTCTATATTTAATCCTAATGTTAGTATTCTGTCAAGAGTGTGACCACCACTGTGAGTGGGTCCTATTACGTTCTGATTAACCCCTACTGAAACAAGAATGGACATAACCGCTATTCTCAGAGGGTCTTCTGGGTTATCAAAATGAATATTAATGTCTCCAACAATGAATGCTTTGACTAAAGAAATAACCAGGTTTGAGACGAAATCCGCAAATTCACAAAGGAATTCAGAATATGGCCCTGGGGGTCTGTAAAGAAACATTAACAGTAAATAATCAGTGGAATCGTCTGGGTATACTTATTTTTTGTGGCTACGTATGTTATGTTAGTATGAAGAACTTCAAATGGGTTAAATTTATGACTAGGTTTTGTATGACGCCTAGATTATCATTATAAATAACTGCAACACCTCCTCCTCTGCCAGTTAGATAGGGCTGATGTATATAACTGTATCCAGGAGGACAAGGTTCATTTAAAGCTACATACTCATTTGGTTTAATCCATGTTTCTGTTAAACACAGTGCATTCAATTCTTGATTAGTAATAGTTTCATTAACAATAAGAGCTTTAGACGTAAGAGATCTAATACAAGTCCTAGCTTCAGATCAAAGGTGCTGGCTGTGCATTCAGTATGATCTAATTTTATGTTAATTAGTAATTGCTAAAACAAACTTTCTAAGTATTTCCACCTTTTTTTTAGCTTGGGGAACAGACACAGTCTCAATATGTTGGAACCTGAGTGACGACTCGGTGCAGCTAGCAGACGGTCAGTTTAACCTGGCTTTGGCTCTGGATTGTCACCAATTAACTAGGCCTGTTCTGAGACTATGAGCTATGCTGCAAGAAATGAGAGCAGCACCTTCCAGAGTGGAATGGACACCATACTGCCCTAACAGGCCAGCCTTGCCCTCAAAACTACTCCAATTATCTAAACCCACATTGTTTTTCAGAGCACCACCTGGACATCCAGCAGTTCAGTGACCATAACTTGCTGTAAACTACATCGCCACGCCGCACTGGGATGGGGCCAGAGCATATTACTGCATCGGACATTGCCTTCACTCATTTACATACCTCTACAATGTTACTCTTAGTAACCTCTGACTAAGAAAGGTGTATATTATTAGCTCCTACATGAAAAATCTTTGAAAACCTGTCCTTGCCTAAGACCCTAAGATTACATACTCTGTCTCCCGGTATACACCTAAGTAGTGCTGCTGTTGTCCCTAAAGGCCTAGTTAATTTCACATTCCTTAAGATAGAGTCTCCTATAACCAGAGCTCTTTCAGGTTTCTCAGTGGGTGCCTCACTGAGAAGAGCAAACCTTTTAGACACATGAAATCGAGAGGAGCGGTGCTCCTATGGGCGAGCCTTAGCGTTAGCTATGCAAAGCCTTGACTTTGCTATTATGCCGCCAAGTCGTCACTCATTCGCCCGCTGTGAGGGCTCTAATGCCGGAGTCGGGGGATTGCTAACTCCGCCTAAGGCATCCGGGCTTTCCCCTACAGAAACTACACTTCTCTCACTCTCACTAACCCTCTCTACAGTCTGGATGCGCAACTCTAATGCTGCAGTCTTCTCCATCAGAGAGCTAACTAATGTACACTTAGCACAAATAAAGCTATTACTAACAACAGAGGAAGAGTGAATAAACATCCTGCACTCAACACACTGAACAAGCTGAATGTTGATGTGTAATTTATGTGTCGGGTACTACAGACATTTTTTTTTTTAATAAAGTGAGAACAATTTAAACACGTATTATTATTGCATAACCAAAGTGCAGACTGCAAAAAGAAAAAGACCAACTATTTTAGAGACACATTATGCAAATATAGCTTTTTACACTGATAAGAAAATACACCGAGAAAATTGTATTTTGCAGATAATAGCCCTGGTTTTGCGCTGCTGTTGCTGCCGTTCATGTGATTGTACTAAAAATTCAAATCTGCATGTTTTCACCAGAGCTTTAACATTTGCCAAATGCAATGCAAATGCACTCCTGAATCATGTTTTCTTTGTGCTTTTGTAACTGATTTACTTCCTTGAGTCTTGATTTAGTGTATCCGTGTTTTATCGTTTATATCCCACAGGATCTGAAAAGTGTAATACAGTTACGTCTTTGTGCATTTGTTGGTTGCTGTGTATCTAAACCAAACGTCACTACAGCTTTGTGTTTTCACTTTTAATGTTACACTGAAAATGTTATGTATGTGATGAGTTTATGCATTAAAAGTAAATGATGTAATTTTATAAATGTGTGTGTGTGTGTGTGTGTGAGAGAGAGAGAGAGAGAGAGAGAGAGAGAGAGAGAGGAGCTGAGGAGCTTTTTCCCCTTCATTCCAGATGATTAAATTCAAAATCCAGTAACAGCTCATTAGGCCTTCTAATGGCAGTGGCCTACACACACACACACACACACACACACACACATATTAAGCGGTCCACCATCCACTAGGATGTGCTGTACCTTCATAGAACAAACAAAAAACAAAACTCAAATTAACAGCCTGCTCTTATAACTGTAACTAACTCTGTTTCTTGGATTCTCCACAACATTAAATGTAACTAAAAACAGATAAAAAGTATAATGTCTTTTATTTAATTAATACAAGTTTGTAGTCATTGGCAAATTGCTGTGGTATAAGAGAAATAAAATAAAACACTTCAGGACATGCTGTTTTAGGAAAATAATCAACTTCGAGTTGGTAACAGTAACACTGCTTTATTATTTTGTGCATTATACCTTACAAAGTAACATTAACAAAGTAACATAGCAAGAGTAAAAGGTTAGCTAGCTAGCTAGCGGCAGTTGTGAAGCTTATTCATTATTATGTGTATGATTTAAAAATCCTCTCAGAAATTGTGAGCTCTTGTCAGACATCCTGCTAGCATCCGAGAAACCCTTTCAGTTAGCTCATGTTAGCTAGCTGGCTAGCATTAACAGTGAAGATTATAAACATGCATAATGCTAGCTAGATTATGCAAATTTGTTAATGTGATTTTAAAATCCTGTGAAGTTAGCTGATGTCTAGCATTAGCAGTAATGATTATGAACATTTATGAATATTTATAGACAAGACATTAAACATTCTCCCAGAAGCTAGCTGGCTAGATTTAATAGTGGAGATTGTGGACATATAAGCATTTGTCTTGGAAATCTTGTCAAGCCAGCCAACTATCTAACATCTGAGAAATTGTTTCAGGTTAGCTCATGTTAGTTAGATTACAAAGATTATGAAGATTTACGGATGGGATTGTTAACATTCTCTTTAAAATCCTGTCAGATGATCTTAAATTAGACAGCTAGCTATCATTAGCAGTAAAGATTATGCATATTTGCTAATATGACTTGATGTCAGCTAGTTGGCTAGCATTAGCAATAAAAATCATGGGTATTCATGAACATGACAAAAAATTCTCTCAGAAATCCTTTCTAGTCAGTGTTAATGAACTTGTGCTAATGGCATTAGCAGTAAAGATTATGAGAATTTATGAATGTGACGAAGCATTCTCTCAGAAATCTGTTCAGGCTAGCTCATATCAGCTAGCTATATAGCATTAGCTGCAAGGATAATAAGCATCTCTGCAAACAACTTAAAATTTCTTTCAGACATTATGTTAAGTTAGCTTATTTTAGCTAGCTGGCCAACTAAAAAAGCTGATATATGAATTAATCTCATTTGCTGCTAAATTGGCTGTGAAATTTACACACATACATTATAAAGGCTGTGTAAATGGGCCACTGTGTGCATCATTAGCTCGGACTCCCGGCACTCATTAACATGCTATTTTAATCGTACACATTACAGGCATGACAGCATTTAATAAAGAAAGTCTGTTTCATGTTTTTATTATTATTTTAGTTTACGCGTTAGGCAGTTGGTTGAATCAACTTTGTATTTGAGTCCATTCTGATATAAAGAGACTTTATATTAGCGGTAGTGCTACACTCTGCATTCATATCACATTACAGATGAAAATGGTACGATGACTGACAGGCGCCAATGTGCTGCAAATGCAGAAAACACATACAAATACAGAAACGCCACAATAAGCTGAAAAACACAACAGAAAAGGTTTACAACAAAACGGAAAATTATTCTGAGGGATACGTGATGGAAACACTCGGTGGACCGTTAAAAAAGAAGCAGGACTGGTTGTTTTAACACTGTGTTTAAGCCAGCCGCTCTTCCTGAAACCACACTCTCCAATTTAGGCACTATTATTATTGTCCTGTGTATTTACTGTCCTGTGTATCTATTGCTCTGTTCTGCGATGCACCATGGTCCTGAAGAAACGGCATTTCCTTCTGATGTATATTAGCTGTATAGAGGAATGACAATGAAAAACGCTCGATTTGACTAGAATATTACCGCTAAATGTCTAAAAGCCTCGCCCCTTAATTTTAAGAGTGGCTAGATTAACCGTGGTTTCAGGAAGATCGGCTGGCTTAACCGCAGTGTTAAAATGACCAGTTCCACTCTGAGCTTGCAGGATGATGAAATTGGTGAGTACTTCAAGGCCTTTATAATGCATGGCTCCTTTTCCAATAACATCTTAGAATAGACGGTTCTGGTTTTGCTCTTCATCATCCTGGTCAACCTCTTGCTCATGCGTAATGAACAGACAATGATTTTATGAATATCCATAATGGTGTAACAATCATTTATTGATGAATAAAGGCAATGATTTTGCTCAGTTTAGTCCTATATGTAATCTGCATGTAACCACAAAGGAACTACTGCTCTCTTCTCTTCTCTTCTCTAGAGCTTCTTCTGAATAAATTCTCTTTCTAACGGTGCTGTGACACCTCAATCTGTAGTCACCTCATTTTTGACTCCAGCATTTAACATAGCTTGCAAATATGCTTAGCAAAATAAATCTACATTAGATACAGTATACACCCGAACATTCATGCAATTATCCAGTCAGCCAATCACGTAGCAGCAGCGCAATGCATAAAATGATGCAGATACAAGTGAAGAGCTTCAGATAATGTACACATCAAACATCAGAATGGGGAAAAAAAGTCTCTGTGAGCTCAGTGGCATGGTTGTTGGTGCCAGAAGGGCTGGTTTGTGTATTTCAGAAACTCCTGGGATTTTCACATATTTCATGTCTCTAGAGTTTAAGCAGAACGATGCGGGAGGAAAAAAATCCAGTTCTGCAAGCGGAAACACCTTGGTGATTTGCGAGGTTAGAGGAGAATCTCCAGACCGGCTCAAGCTGACAGGAAGGCTACGGTAACACAAACAACCACTCTTTACAACCGTGGTGAGAAGAAAAGCATCTCAGAATGCACAAGGTGTCGAACCTTGAGGAAGATGGGCTACAACAGCAGAAGACCTATTCAGGTTCCACTTTAACATCCTGATATAAACATCATTGAACCTTTTATAGAAAGTTTATAAGAAGTCCAATACCTTCATCAACCAAAGAAATAGAAGGTCCGTCATTTTCAACACAAACCATTCAGGATTTTTATGACAGCATTCCAACAAGAATTTTTAAAACTCCTCTGGATGCAAACAGGGGCTTTACTCCTTATCATGTTCTTAAAATTAATATATTGTATGAGATAAATATGGTCAAAAAGAGGGTAAATTCTATTATTAAAAAAAGTAAAGTTATTAAAAAAAAGAAATCACTGTCAATAGGTATTGAGTGTTAGCTCATGCCATTTGAGCAGCAAGAAGCCTGAATGATCGAAGGGGAAAAAAAAAAAAAAACAAGGAATCTGGCATTTTCTCAGCATGCCGGAGCTCCGATTTGATTTTAGTTGATGGTGAGTCATTGACTTGTAGAATATAAAAAAAAAAAACAAGAAATATAAAAGAACAGAAAGCATATGGTCATATTTTAAAAAATGTTGTTTTTTTTGTTTTTTTTTATTCACACTCAGCACATTGGTCTTATCTTACTATAGCCATCCATAACTCATTATTACTAACATTAACATTACTATTTCTCAGAATGAATATATCATGAATTTACTCAGGCCATCTTGCTACAAGATGAGTTGGATGCATTTATGCATCACAGATCATTTGCACGTCATTAAATGTAAAATATTTTAAAATATTGACCTGATTTTACTCTCGGATGTTCTGTTTACTGCATTGTTTAATCTAGTGGGTTGCTTCGAATACTGGCTGATGATGCAAATTACACTTTAACATTCACCTGGTTATTGTTCTACCGAATCATTTCAATGTCAGGTTTCACTTCTAAGTGGATGTATAACATTTAAACGAGTTATTAGAGACCATGACGTGAAGGGGAATCCATGACAAGACATCTAATTCAGTTAGAGTCAAAAAGGGTAACGTGAAGCTTGACCACTTTGAAACGTGTGAAACATGACCACTTCGAATCGCCATGAACTAATTCTTAATAGATAAGCACTAAATGATTCAGTCATGTTAGTCTCTTTATCAAGAACTTTCTATTTAAGCAACAAACTTTACATAATTTTAATGAATTTTAAAGAACTTCACCCGTTTTAGTTGGTGAACTACAGGTTTCGTTCCACTTCAGGTGAACTCTTGTGTGGCTTGATTGCAGGAAATGAACCTTACATGCCATGAGTTTTGGGTTGCAACATTTCCCTTTCATTTTTATTTGTAGATGTGAGCTGCTAAACTGAGCCATGAGGTGCAACCTAAGCCAAGAGGACAGAGCTACCAGTGGCGGATACAAGCACAGTCCTATAACTAAACAAAAGACAAAAAAAAATAAATAAAAAAATAAAAATCCAAGAGTCATACACAGAGCTAGGGTGACATGGCACTGAACACAACAGACTTTACAGAACAGAAGCTTAGCAACTAAACAATGAAGACTAAGAGCTTAAATAGGGACACCATTCAAGGGGAAACATGAAACAGGTGAGTGTAATCAGACACGGCATGTGACATGGTCATGTGATCTGTAGTAGTCAGATGAGGCTAATGGGTAGATCAGACTAGTCCAGGGCCAATATCATGGCTGAAATCAGTGCTGATGTAACACAGAAATGCTGTTCTGGATGGACTGACAAAAAAGAGAGAATAATTCATATCTTTTTCCCAGCCCTCTTCTCTGAGCAGTGCATGAAAGTATTTTATGGAGACATTTTCCGTCCAGACAGTGTTTGTTGCTTTTTGGCTCTTTTAGTTACATGCAGTATGAAACCAAACCAAACCAAATAAGATACAATCCTAAAGTATCAAGTTCGCTCTTTTAACACTCTGGAAAAACTACTAGGTGCGAAAGCTCCCGAAATCATCGCTAACATTCAAACATTTTCGGAAATGTTGAACATTCATACAGATTAATCGTGGAGCTTGCACTCTGATGACCTCTTCCCTTGTTTCCTTCCTCACTTCACTTGCCACTGAGCTATTATCCAATCACCTTACACCACATCACTCCCTTGAAAAACTGGAATTGATTAGCGGAGGATTTTTCAGCTCATTATCTCAGTTAGTCATTCTGTTTTTCACCTTTTCCTCTCGCGCACCTGTTCTTCTTCCCTTCATCTTTCTCTCTTCATTACAGTTACAGAGTTTGTCATTCTTTTGTGTTCGCGGTCCCGTCTTGCTAAAAATAAATCAAGACTTCAATTTTCCTCTCTCTCATTACTGCGCACAAAGCGTCCTTTGGTCTATAGAACCAGAAAGATTAAAATTACTCAATTCACCTGAAGAGAAAGAAAACTTTTTTTTTTTTTTTTTTTTTAACTTTCTTACATGCTCCCAGACATGTGGCGTTATTGAAAGTGTTGCTTCCGCCATTTAACGCATGCTGGGTTTATATTTTTTCAACCCCATACTTTGCAGTCTCACTGTCAGGGAAAAATAAGACTAATCCAGAGCCACAGCCTTTATCCTCCTTGCACTTGCTCTTTACCTTTAACACACCCCTGAAATTAAAGAAAAATTGCTGTATACCTCATTTTAATTCAGCACGGCACATGATGATGCTGCAGTCTTTAATCCCTCCTGAATTTAAATATGCTGTACTGCTCTTAAACCCAACACTTAAAAACGCTGTTCTTCTCTTTAACGCACAAATGAGTCACAAATGAGATGCTGGGCTTTTTTTTTTTTTTTTTTTAAATCTTTTATCCCCAATTATTTTAAAACGCTGTTTAACTTGCTAAAGATGCTGTTTCTCGCTTTAATACGGCTAAATTAAAAGTTGCTTTATTATTCCAGGTTAAAGAATTTCCCTTTAAAGATCCTAATCCTTTCACACTTTTTTTCAGAGAGTTCGGTACATTTGGCGCCACATGCCAAGCAGCATATTTGATACAACTTGTCACATTTCTTCCTGTGAAAAGAGGTTGTTATGGTAAGTAAACTAAACAGAATGCTTTGTTTTAAAAAAATGACTTTCAGAGGACTGGAGCTATATAATTAGCTCACCTTTGTGGTGTGAGTGCTTGCACTGAGACATCAACATAATGAAAAATGCACAGACTGCTTGGCTAAGAAAATCCTACATGGGAATGGTGACATGCTGTGCATCCAAAAAAGTGTTGAGCTTGAGCGTTGCTGCTAATGCTGGCAGTGGTGGCTCAATGGTTAAGGCTCTGGGTTGCGGCTCAGAAGGTTGGGGGTTTATACCCTGGCAATAGAGAGCCGTTGGGCCCTTGAACAAGGCCCTTAACCTTCTCTGCTCCAGGGTCGCTGTGTATTGGCTGACCCCAGCTTCCTAACAAGCTGAGATATGCCAAGAAAAGAATTTCGCTGTGTTGTAATGCATATGTGACAAATAAATGCTGCTTCTTTTTCTTCAAAAATTAGAAAAACGGATGAACCTAATGCTTACAGGTTTGCAAAGGAATGGACTTCAGTCCATCATTTCTTCCATTTTTGTGCATCCGACATTAAATCGGAACCAATCTCAGCTAGAAACGAAAGTGAGCAGGGAGCTGAAGAAACGCCGTGACCACATTTGCCATAGGATTGGTTTGAAGGAATCATTCATTTCAAAAAGACAAGCAATCACATTTGAGGAAAAATACGTGACATACAATGCACTCGCTTTTCATTCGTGATGATCATTTGTGCTGATTGTTTTTCACTAAAAAAAAAAAAAAAAGTGACCTAAGAACAAGGCGACAAAGGTTGTGCATTTCATTGTCATGCACTGTTCTCATGTCACCACAGAAATGAAAAGTTTGAATAAAAGTTTTTCTTTCATTTTTGTGTGTCAGACAGTAAATGGGCGATAACTGCAGGTAGGAACTAAATCTGTCAGGGAGGAACTAAAGACACACCAGACCATACGTGCCATAGGATTGGTCCGAGGTATCATTCAAGACAATCATTTGGATCTGTTGCTTTTCTGTGTCATACCTAATTTGCATAGAACAGAGAAAATCTCAGTTTAAATGTTGCCTGTTTTGCTTTTGCAGAAACCATGGCTACATGTTGTGTATGTACATAGAAGGTAAAAGGCTGCTTGTCTCTTTGCCTCTTGAACATCTAAATTGAAACTGGGTTAATGTGCTCTGAATTTCGATCATTATTATTGCATCAGTAGATTCATTTAAAGATACTGCACCTCCAATTAAACACCCACATCACTGATCCCCACATTAATTAAATTTCAGATGCTATTTTTCCTAGACTAGCATTGTGCCTAGAGATGCCTTGTGTCTCGGAAGCAGTCTCACCAGTGATGGTCTGGCCTTTGAAACTTGCAAATCTCCTGTTAAATCGTAACCTTATGCATTCCAGCAGAGCAGACCAAAGCCGTCACAGGTCAGTAATGAAAGGACAAACTGGCAGAAATGACGGCTCAGATAAAGAGTGTGTGTCTGAGAGAGACTGACCCATGTGATAAGACTGGAGTCGAGCTGCGTCTCTGCCTGCCAATTAGACCATTTTTGCTGGGTTTTATGCATGAAAGCTAGACACCACGCAGCAGTGGATCTAAAACCATATGTTTAAAATGTAATTTAGTGTGCAAACAAAATAAAACCAGGGAAGCAAAGATGACAAATGGCACATTTATTTTTTCACATTATATAACTTTTTGCTTTCTTACATTTAAAGAAACAATGCATCTATAATGAGACACTGTGTTATCCCAGCGGTTACAATTTTAACCATACATGTTTACAGCTCCTGGGATGATTACATAGAAAATGGAAGAAAACCTTATTAAAATATCAGACTCTTTTAAGATTCTGTTCACCAAATATAAATAGCTGGATCTGTACTGCTCTACTTACTTCATTAGCAGTGGAGCCTGAAAATGACGGTCTTGTCTACTTTTGATTAATAATGTGAATTATCGTAAGTAATATTTCATTATTAATAGTTTATTCCATAGCTGTTAGCATTAATAATGGCTATTCATATACATATGTATCAGTTGGCTGCTAGTGTATATGCTGCATTATTTCCTGAGGCACTAAGGATTAGTGCGCATATTAATTCATCATTATTAAAGTATTAGCTAAGAGTAACAACTAATTTATTTTTGTGTAATAAATCAATTTCGAGAGCCGATCAGAGTAAAGAGTAAATGCCTTGGCAGCAATGTCTGAGTCACGTATAGGTCGTTAGCTAGCTGAGTGAGCTAGACTATCACAGTTCAGTCATCTATAACAGAGACAGCGGACTCAGTTTCCCAGTATCCTCAGCATACGGTTTTTGACTTGCTTAGTTTTGGTTTCCGTGTTTGTCTTTACCCAGGTCAGTCCTGTTTGCTGATCACCCGACCTGTGACTGTCCTTTATTCTTTGGACACAGATTTCCTTGGGGATTTTTGTTATTCACCTGTACTCACTACCTCTCAACCATGTTACTGTGGAGTCCCTGCACTTTGCCTCTGCTCGCCCACCAAATCAGCTGCCCATTGCACAGCCAGAGAAATATGACGGTGATCCTGATAAATGCCAAAGTTCTCTGCATTTCTCCATCTAAAAACTGACTGCAGATTACAACAAAGTAGTTCAATTAGTGCCACTACTCACTGGAAAGTCACTCGGCAGTAGGGGCACAAGGAGGTGAGATCACTCAATCTTATGAACGGTTTGTGGGGCTTTTTCACAATGTTTTGGAGCAAAGAAACTAGTGAACATCCTTTCTCCCTAACACAAGGGAAGCGATCAGCTGCACAATATGTGCTCGAATTCTGGATACTCCCAGCAGGCAGAGAGTGGAACGAGCAGGTGCTCAGGAGGGGACCCTGATCCGATGTACTCGCTGAATTGGCCTGTCGCTATAGTGATACCACTCCGCACAATCTTATCAGCCAGGCCATCCATCTGGATAAATTACTCAAGGAGAGAAGATGGACATCATTACTACCTGAACCACCATACTAAGTTGAAGAGCCCATGCAACTTGCTAACACCAGACTCACCCAAGGAGAATGCAACTGTAGGAGGGAAAGGGGTTTGTGTTTGTGTTTTTGTTTTGGAGATCCACCCACAATATCCTACTCAACACCCTTCTGAACTAGGTCTCTTTTGACCTAAGAAGCAAGTGGAAAGCCAATCATGCCATAATGTGGTGAGATCAGCACCAATCATTCACCCTAAAAGTGACTCTGCACCACTCGGGTATCAAACGTGATGTTTCAGCCCTCATCGATGTGGGACTGGCAGAGAATTTCATCAACCAGGAACTGGCCAAGAAACTCAAGTTAGACCTACAACAACTTCGGTCACCTCTACAAGTTCATGCCCTGCATGGACAACTAGTGAGAAAGGGCCATATCACTCACTGCACTCCTCTGTTCATTCTAATGACCAGTGCTTTGCATTCTGAAACTATATCCCTCTTAGTTACTGTCTCACCCAAGGTTCCCATTGTGCTTGGGCTTCTGTGGTTACAACAAACAGCAATCCCCTACTATCCTGGTCTGAGAGTGAGATTCTATCATGGTCACCAAAGTGCGTTCATTCAACCATCAACCATATTATGACCAATTACCATAGAAAACCCTGAGAAGGAATACATCTTGGAAGCCTTGAAACAGGACTACATTAGACATCCACATCACCAGCGTCTGCAGGATTCTTCTTTGGGTAGAAAAAAGGGGGTGGCCTTTGGCAATGCTTTGATAATAAAGGCCTGAATTCAGCAATAGTCAGATATAGGTATCTTCTAGGTCTCTTCTACTTCTGGTACCAATGGCACATGAACAACTCAGAAAAGCAAACTTTTTCACAAAACCGTGACCCCAGGAGTGTCTACAATTTAATTCACTTTCGGGAAGGTGATGAATGGAAGACTGCATTTAGCACTGCCTCAGGCTCCTATAAATACCGCGTCTTGCCATATGGACTGGTCAGTTCCCCTTCTGTTTTCAGCCGTTCATAAATGATGTGTTATTATTTTTAATATAATATATTTTCTTATATCCATGCATACATAGATGACATTTTGATATATTCTCCATCCTTTCAGATCCAGGTCTGGCAAGTCAAAAAGTCGAAAAGCAGAACAAGCTTTTTAGCAACTCAACAATGCCCTCAATACCAGCAGCCATTCTCAGCCAGAGAACACCAAGATCCTAAGCTTCTCTTTATTGTGTAAGAAGATGCCTCAGAGACAGGAGTTGGAGCAGACTTGCTCCAGTTGGAAAACTTCCACTGAATGCATTTATGATTTTAAAAAATAGAGAACTTTTACCAGTCAAATTAGCCACTGTGCTGTAATGTATATGTGACAGTAAAGGCCTTTTCTATTTTCAGATTTGTTATATAAAGTATTTAAAATTATAAAGTGATTTATAATGTAATTATAAAGTAGTTTTCACCACATTACATTTTTGTTTGAGTAATTTTATTAATCACTTCTTTTAGTTTTACTCAAGTTTATTATTATTATTATTATTATTATTATTATTATTATTATTATTATGAATTATTACTACAGTAGCATTACTCTTTCAGACCAGTGGTTAAGTATTAATATATGCGATTCTGGCACTAAATTAATAGAACATGTTGCACATAAATGACCCGAAATCTTTTGCAACAATGAAACCCTCCTTTTTTTCTGAGAGTAAAATATAGACTGTTTTGTTTATGCAGCTAGTTTTCCTTTTCCTTTTCAGAGGTAGTGAAAGTGTTACCACTGACCTGTATTTCAATAATTCCCCATCTTGACATGTTCTTTATCAGGTACATTATTTAAATACATCTCTTTGAGCATTTTAAACACAAAATAAAACTGAACAGGTTCATTTTTTAACATAATGATGATGCTATGCATGTTTTACACCACAGTCGGTCAGGATGGTATGTGCACTTTGAGAGTTAAGGTAACAAGTAAGGAGTAAAACACAATGTGTCATGTTGTAATAGGAAAATAATCAATGTCAATTGATAAACAAAACTACATTTTTTATTAATTGCAAAATGATATGGGATACTCTTTATCCATTTATAATTGCGTTCGATGTTGTGGAACGTCTGAGAAACAAGCTAGTTACTGTTATCACTTATGTCAAAGCAACTATGAAACAATCATTCCCTCACCAACCTCTCTTTTTTCTCTAGATGGGTTTATAAGGCAAAAGAAAACACTGCTTGTCATGTTACTGAGAAAACAGAAAGCAAAAAGTACTTTCCTACTGCAGAAAGCTTACCGACTTTGCAAAGAGAAAGTCTCCTTCCATAAATGTTAAATAAACAGAAAACTTCATTGTATCAATGATTCTATATTCTATATAACACATTGTTTAAATCAGTTTATAATTAGACTTAATTATGCACAGTGTCCACCATACAAATCCCTGTGTTATAAGTTATTACTATAGAAACGATAACACATTAGAATTAGAATGAGCACATTAATATAAACCTGTGATTTGCAGCAGCACTAATGTCAATGCTGGTATAAAACAAATACTTTTTTTTTTTCAGCCATGTTGTCATTGTGTGCAATTGTTTTCCAACATAATCATTTGACATATCTATATGGTCGAAGAATGTCAGTGTAGGTCAGAGAAGCTGACAAGTAAAATAATAAATGTGAGAGGAGGAGGCTTTAATAATTGCTTCACCATAACCATTTTCTTGCCGGAGAGAAAAAGAGAGCTGCTGGTTTAATTCTGTCTTTCACCATGAGCACCTGAGTCTTGCAGTTTGACTAGCTGGAATACGTGGAGTGAGAGAATCTCCAAGTTTAATGACGCACAGCTTCGAGACCTTTCCATAAGGAAATACTCAAATGTCAGTCATCCGGTTGACAGAGCCAGACGACCGAACCACCGACACCCAGCTGAGAGCCTGATTACTGCTGTGGTTTTCCTCTAAAAATAAAATAACCTAAGGGCTGTAATGGGGAAGATGGAGAAGCAGAAGGAAAACAGCATCCTGGCTTGCAGTTCACAGCCTTCTTCTGTACTGAGAGCTGATCTGATCTGACTCATCCGTCTTTTCATTAAAAAAGTTCAACAAACCTCTGCTGAAAGGCCTGGATGAAGCACCTCGATGGAGAGCTCAATCAAAAAAGCCCAGCTGATGGATGAAAAAGACAATGTGGGACATAAAAGTCTTTTATTTGGTTATGTGTGTATTTGCATCCTATGTGGTTTCTGGGTGAAAAAAGGAAATGATGCCCTATTTGATTATTAATTTAATACAAATAAGTAATTTTTTTTAACCTGACTTAATCTTCGTAACTTTTCATACAAATTGAGCCATGCACCACGTTGAAATGCAGACACATTGTGGTCTGAGGGTATGAAAAAAAAGGAGATGTAAAACAGGAGATATGTTTGTTTTTCTTTTTCTTTTTTAACTGGATCATTTGATGACGTATTAGCTAAAGTCAAGTAAGTGAGGTCAGGTCAGGACAGGCCAAGTCAGACCTAGTCAGTCTTTATAAGTCAGGTCAAGTCAAATCAGGTCATGGCAAATGAAGTCATGTCACATCAAGTCAGGACACATCAAGTCACGTCATGTCGTGCCACCTCAAGTCAATTCAATTCAAGTCAACTGAGGTCAGGATAGAACAGACCAGGCCAAGTCAAGTCGAGTGAAAGGCAAGTTGAGACAAGTTGGGGTAGTCAATTCAGGTAAAAACAGTTCAGGCCAGTTCAAGTCAAGTCAAGTGAGATTAGGGCATATAAAGTCAATTCAAGTCAAGACAGATTAAGTCAGTTCAGGCCAGGCCAAATCAAGTCAAATCAGGTCATGGCAAAGAAAAGTCAAGTCACATCATGTCAGGAAAGTCAAATCATCTCAAGTCAAGTGTAATGTGGTAAAGTCAGGACAGACCAGATCGGGTCAGATCAAGTCAAATCAATTCAAGCCAGGCCAAGTGAAGTGAAGTGAAAGTTGAGACAAGTCAGGAGAAGGCAAATGCAATCAAGGCAATTTAAGCCAGGCCAAGTCAAGTGACATTAAGTCAAGTGAAGTCAAGACAGGTCAGTCAAGTCAGGTCATGGCAAAAAAAGTCAAGTCAGTTCAAGTCAGGTCCAACGAGGACAAGTCAAGTCATATATCGTCACATCATGTCACATCACAACATGTCATGTCACATCAAGTCGAGTCAAATTAAGTCAAGTCACCTCAAGTCAGAACAGGTTAAGTGAAGCCAGGTTAATTTCGGATTTATCATCATTTCACTCGTGACAGTCAGGTGTAATGTTAGAAATTATTATACATTACAGACTAGATGCCATTTCATACTTTCTTAAGTCAAACAAGCCTTCTGCAAAAAAGTGCAAGAACATAATGTTAAATTGTATTTAATGTCCCATCTGTGATAATGTTCTCTATAAGAAGAGAATTTATGTAAAAGGGAATAATAATAATAATAATAATAATAATAATAATAATATTCTAGTGACATTTATGACATCTCTATAAATGATGCATAGCTCTACAGACATGAGAAAGGAGTGTAGGTACATTCTAAGGTCACAGTGTTCTGTTTATCTGCATATTCATGCATATTCATATTCATTTATTAAAATGCACTGGAGCGCCTGCTATGCTGGGGGAGAGACAATAACGAATTTAAAATTAATTTACCTCTACAGTTTTTTTTTCTGTGCAGTAATTAAAAAGGTCTCATTCATTATATTAAAAAAAAGATATTCTCTGACATTCCCCTGATTTTTTCTGACTAAATACCAAGAGACTGGCACAACTGAGTGTTAAAAAAAAAAAAAATCAATATTAAAGAAGCACGAATGTTCGCCGAAGAACTGGTTTAGGTTTTTGCTGTTGGTGTAAAGAGAGGAGGCTGAGACTCGTACACAGAGTTTGATATTAAATTAATTCTTCATTATATCTTATCAAAAAGCCTTAGGTCTGTCTTTTACTCTGGAGCCTCTTTGACACATACATGAAATTCCTTTCTTACCTGGAACCTGTATATCTGATACAACTCTTTTATCAATTGTCATCTTAGTTTCAATGTCTAAAGATCAGCCTTGAGGGCACTTTTATGTGCTGTTAGAAGCAAAAGTACTCTCAGGTAATGTGCTTTAGAAGCAAAAGTACTCTCATTAGCAACAGAGACACTGTAGATCAATGGCATGAGCTGGAGAATTATGTCATTTGTATGTAGCGCATATTTTATCCATGTACTGTACACAAAAAGGCTATTCTCTCTGAATGCGCTAAAATATATGAACACATTCACGTGTCTGATTTCTGAGCATCTCTTCTTTATTGCGATTGATTTCATAATGTCTTCATGCCCCGTTTGTTGCTGCAGCAGCTGGCGTGTAACCAAGCAACCTGATCTGTCACTTTCATAATTTCCTATCAGTTTCTCGTGATTGAGGCACACACGCCACTAGAGACCGATGACTGACAGTTCTGTGCCACTGTATGGTTTTCTTTCTCTCCTGTTTTTTTTTCATTCCCTTTGGCTGCCGTGTCATTTCAAGGATGGATCAGTGGATCTAAACACCATTTTGCTGCCTCCAATGAGAAGGAATGACGGCCCTTGTCACGATTTAATACAGACAGTGTATGCGCGTGTACACTGTGTGCACAATTATAAGGCAAATGGTATTTCTTATCTTATCTTAATTTTATAGGTGAGCAAATACAGTGGTATCAGTTGAACATAAAAGAAAATATGAGATTTGTCTTTCTCAGGGGAAATTATTAGCGTGCACAGTTATTAGGCAGCTAAATGCCAAATCATATTTTTCACTTGTTTATTCTTCAGTCTTAAAGTAATATTTAACAAACAACTAGCATAAATTTAACGTAACAACTAACAAAACACAGTTTTGGCTCTTCAGAACTATTCAGTGAAGAATATAGCCACCGTTCTTTTCAGTAACCGCCATTTCAGCCTTCCATCCAATGAATCTGTCAGCTTCTTGATGTGTTCATGATCAATTTTAGCTGAGGCAGACACCACAGCCTCCCAAATGCTGTTCGAAGAGGTGACTTGTCTTCCCTCATTGTAAATCTCACACTTGAGAATGGCCCAGTGGTAGTCGATAGGATTTACGAAGTCAGGTGAGGAAAGGGGCCAGGTCATCATCTTGACGTATGTGATGGAGCATTGTCCTGCATAGAGATCATGGATCCTTACTTGAACGTTGCTGACTTCTTCCTGTGCCACGGCTTTAAGAAGTTGTCAGTAGGCAAAACTGGCAGTAGGTTTGGGAGTTGATTTTCAGTCCATCTTCAACCTGAAAATGTCCAACCAGCTCATCATTAATGATACCAGCCCACAGCAGTTCCTATCTACTCTGTGCTTATTAGTGGTCCACCCACAGGCTCACCCATCTAGTCCATCTAGAGGCACTCTCATTTCATCTGTCCATAAAACTTTCGAGAAGCCTGTCTTCAGGTATTTCTTGGCCCAGTCATGACGCTTCGGTTTGTGAGTCTTATTCGGTGTTAGTCGTGTTTCAGCCTTCCTTACCTTAGCTATGTCTCTGAGCACTCGACACCTTGTACGTCTGGACACTCCTGGAAGGTTGCGGTTGCCCTGGAGGCTAACAGGTTCCTGGAAATCACATTTTAAGTCTTTTGCAGTCCACTTGTACCTTTTCTTCTCCTCACGTTTTTTGCAACCCCGTTGAGTATTCATAACAAAGCGTACAGTTGTCCTGTGGTCACACCTCAGTGTGTGCAAATTTTGCAATCTGCAGTGTGCTGCATCTCTCTGATAGGCAGTTTACAATTTTCGACCTTTCAATTTCAGTTAAATCTCTTTTTCGGCCCATTTTCCTGAGGTAGAGAAGCTTCCATTAAGTATGCACACCTTATAGAAGGTGTTAATCACTTTAAGTCACACCCTCCCTCGTTAAACAATTAAACTTCACTTGAAAATAATTATAGCCAGTTAGCATTCAGGTTTATGTGGTTAAGAGTTAAAACTTCACCATATCAAAGTTTATTGAGTTTATTATCAGTGGAGTACGAGTCCCTGTGACTTGTACTACACGGATAATAGCAGAGCTGTTTCTATAGAAACTATAATGTATTAGAACCTATATATATATATATACATATATATATATATATAATGTATATAAACCTGTGATTTGCAGCTGCACTACTGTCAGAGCTGCTGTTAAAGGAAAATAACGAGCATCTTTTGACCAGTCAGAAGTCAGAAGTCAACTCCATTTAGCAGACTTGATGGATAATAGGCACTGATGTACACTTTGTGCTAAATTTGTTTGGACTAATGAGATGCATGTTTTGAGGCAGGAGTGAAATAATGAAATGATGATGTCACAGCCCACTTTCCAGATCTCATCTATTTCACTAATGACGCAAAACCCTGCGCTTTAGTTTGAATATACAAGCAGTGGTAAGTGTATTCTACATTCAGCCTTTCTTGGAAATTGGTGTGTTTCCTGAGTACTTCAGGTTCTGTGTACTTTAATTCTTCCTGGAAACCTGAAGAATACTTATACTTGTTGGTCATAAGGGATCGTGATTCATTTAAAAACATGAGAGGTTTTTCCATCAATTCCACATATACTATATATATATATATATATATATATATATATATATATATAGATATATATATATATATATATATTTTTACTGGTCACATGATTTATTAATCATCAACCTGATTCATTTATTTTCACATGTAAAACACTTTTTACGCAATTTTATGTTTGTATCACACATTTTTTTTACATGTAGTGTGTTATTTATTTTTCGTATTATTCATTTTCACATCAATTTTATTACATGTGACTTTTCAATATTTAATTCAGTTATTTTCATGTGATTTTAAAAAAAAATGATTCATTTATTTTAAATTATTTCACTTAGTTATAATCTATTTTAATCATTTGGTATTTCATTTATTTAAATTCGTTTATTTTCCATATATTATTATTATTATTATTATTATTATTATTTTACAAATGATTAATTTATTTCTACATGTGATTTTATTTTTTGCAAATAGTTTATTTAAAGAGAGTCAGGTCCAAAACATTTGGAAAATGACAAAGTTATTGTTATATTAGTTCTCGACTACAGTATACCGGTGTTGAAATTAAAAAGCGAATGCACAAGCACACACACACACACACACACACACACACACACACACACACACGCCTATTCTGACAAATTACAATCATAAGTTGTCATTTCTAATACTTGGTTGCAAATTCTTACATACCGACGTAGACAGCTAAAATAGCAACAGCTTTATATAAGCATTTGCGGACCTGACTGTATGTAATCTTTTATATATGATTCATGTTTTTCTATTGATTCCAATGTGCAATTTTCTGGGAATAACTGGTTCAAAGCATATAATATAAAAATATGATCATGTGTAAAATGTATGGTGATTTTTCTCCAAGGGAAGGCCTTGCAGAAGCTTATTTTTCCCCCCGAGTTAGTTCACTAAACACACTGCTTGTGTATCTGCATGCTTGAAAGTCCCCATGTTCACAGCTTAAACAAACAGAATTGTCTCCACGCTATCGCTCGGTACCCTTGGCCTCAGGATTTACTTGGGGATTAGGAAAACATGGGTTATTGCAGATTATCATCAAATGCCAGACCATCAGGTACATTTAGATAAACTGAAATAAACAGCCCGTGCATATGCAGCACATTTAAACACTTAGCGTTATACTCAAGTTATTTCCTCGAGTCAAAGTGCGATTATTCAACGAAATAAATCACCTGGTAAAAGCTGAAATACAGCTTCAAATTCTTCGCTCAAGTTACAGAAGTATAAACACTTATTTTTACTTAAAATATGATAGATAGATAGATAGATAGATAGATAGATAGATAGATAGATAGATAGATAGATAGATGCTAAAAGTAAAAGTGGCATTAGATAAAAGCATTAGATAAGATTAACAACAGCATTATTCCTCATCATTCAAATGTTAGCTAGCATGATCATAACTAGCCGAATGCTAATATCTAGTGCTGCGTTTGACTTATTACGGAAGAGGAGTCAGGAAATTTCAGGAAAGTGGGGAAAAAAAACGCGGGATGCTTTCATGTTTGTCTTTTGTTAGCAACAAGCTAGCCAGCTAACGTTAGTGATATGAGTGCTGTATGTTTCCCTCCTCCAAACAGTGAACTGTATAGTCAGTATAGTTATAGATTTGACTAGCAAATACGTCTGTATGCTTTTATCTGAAGCCGATACTACAGTATAACTCGTTTTAAAATAAAGATGCCCTACTTGACTTTGTTTAGTGTTGATGCTGTAGGCAGCCATGTCGATTTGAGATCATGTGCTGGACTCAGGGATGAGGAGAACATCCTGAGTAAGAATTCCATGTTGTCTTTAGTTTTTCTTAGTCAGAGGTCGGAAATTCTGACTTACGAGCTTCAGACAAACTGCGGTGATAAATACGAAGTGTATGTAGCAGCAGAGAGATGACAGCGACGAGCATTAGGTCCGATTCTCTCTGTCAGGTCTGTTAATGTTTCTATTTGTTAGGAATTTAGATCGACTCCTCGAAGCCACCTGATGCTAAAAAAAACTTGTTTTTAAAATATACGATTATACAAAAATGGAGTGATGTTGGAAAATAAAGTGAGTAAAACTCAAAAGTATTAGATGAATGTAAACTCAACTCATGAATTGTCTAGAAACATAAAATGTGTAGAAATCACATATGGAAAAAAAAATGATCATGTGAAAAAAAATCGCATGACGTATCACTTTGGAAAATAAATGAATCAAGTGTAAAAAAAAAAAATCAAATGAGTGTAAATATCATGTGAAAAATAAATGAATAATGTGTTAAAATCATCAAAAATCATATGTGGAAATCAGTGAGTCAAGTGAAAATCAATTATATTGAGTGCAAATCAATATAAATAAAAATCAAATGCAAAAATAAATGAATCATAATTTTTATGTATCATAAGTGAAAATAAATGAATTACATGTGAACGTCAACGAATCATGTAAAAAATCACGTGAAAATAAATAAAGCATGTGTAAAAATCAATATATGACATATGACACATATGAAAATAAATAATTTGAGTGTAAATATCATATGTAGAAAAAAGTCAGAGTAACAATTTTCACCAATCGTCCTGTTCAAAAGTTTACACCCCCCTGGCTCTTAATGTATCGTGTCGCCTTCTTAAGCATCAGTGAAGGTTTGCACCTTTTGTAATAGTTGTGTACGAGTCCCTCAGTTGTCCTCAGTGTGAAAAGATGGATCTCGGCATCATATAGCTGCTGTTGGAAAGCGGTCAATTATTCAGAAGATGCTGGAAGAGCAGAGAATGTGCAGGACCTGGAGGATTTTTCTGAAGAACAGTGTGCAGTTTAACTGCTCAGGACAAACAAGGGCCTCATGAACGACTATCACAAAACAGGAACACAGTATTTGATCATCCAGGTAACACACACAGTATTAAGAATCAAGCGTATGTAAACTTTTGAACTGGTTCATTTGTGTAAATTGAGTTATTATTGTGTTTTAAGGACTAGATGTAAACATCTGCTATGTGAAATAGCTTATTCAGGGCAGAACTAAATAAAAAACAAATTTTATGATGTCTTTTTTTTTAATTATTAACATTATTTTTCAGATTCTGCAAGGCATATGTAAATGAAGCATGTAAAAAAATTGCATGTGAAATGGAACAAAGCATGTGGAAAAATCAATATGATTCAAGTAAAAATCACATAATCGTTAAACGAATCATATACATTTTTGAAATCACGTGAAAATCAATAAATTACATTGTTCCTGCTACCTCGCAGCATGTTGAACAAGTAAGCCAGCTCATCGTGTAATAATCCCCATGTCTTGGGTTTTATTTGCTGTAAGCCAACAGCCTCATTTTTAGAAACATTCACATAATGAGTCATTTGCATAGGGGCGTACATGACTCTGGCAGAGAGGGAGAGAAATAAAACCAGCACAGTGATGATGGAACATGGGCTTTTCTTACAAGACGCTTCATTTTAGACATCATGTGCAAATTCTAAATGTAACTGCTGCCCGCAGAACATCCAAAGCTCAGCTCATTACATGAAGTGGCCATGAATCCCACGGTCGATAATGTTGCTGTCATCATCCTGAGCATGAACATCTGCATCTACAGTTATTATCACCATCAAAAGCATCATAACAGGAAAGAGACAAAAAGAAATCTTAGTCCATTATTTTTTTCATGCGCTCCATAATGATGAGAGATTTGCTGTTGATGCCTTAAGGCTTTTTCTTTTTCTTTTTTCCCCCCCCCCCAACAACAAGCAAATAATGGCTTTGGCATAGGATCTAATTTGTGATTTCCACTCTCTGGATCTTTGCATAATTGCACAGCACCGGTTTAAATTGGTGTGATACAGCAAACAGACGCTGCGATGTCGTGCAATTGAAGTAGTTACGGAGGAGAAACGAGTGTTAGAGGGGTGAACGAGGACAAGATTTAACATTCGCAGAGTTCAGATTGAGGTCAATGTGTTTATGCAGAATCGCAGTGTCATGGTGAGTGATAGGAAGAGAAGAGAAGAGGAAGAGAGAGCATTCAAGCAAGTGGAATCTCTTTTATTAAGTCTTGTTTATAAATCACTAAATGGTTAGAAATAACACTAATTGCTTACAGACATCTCAGCTCAGTAAAGTCTGGGCAGCTAATCGTCTGGGCAGCTAATCGTCTGGGCAGCTAATCGTCTGGGCAGCTAATCGCCTGGTCAACTAATCGCCTGGGCAGCTAATTGCCTGGGCAGCTAATCGCCTGGGCAGCTAATCGTCTGGTCAACTAATCGTCTGGGCAGCTAATCGCCTGGGCAACTAATCGTCTGGGCAACTAATCGCCTGGGCAGCTAATCGTCTGGGCAGCTAATCGTCTGGGCAGCTAATCGTCTGGTCAACTAATCGTCTGGGCAGCTAATCGTCTGGGCAGCTAATCGTCTGGGCAACTAATCGCCTGGGCAGCTAATCATCTGGGCAGCTAATCGTCTGGTCAACTAATCGTCTGGGCAGCTAATCGTCTGGTCAACTAATCGCCTGGGCAGCTAATCGTCTGGTCAACTAATCTTCTGGGCAGCTAATCGTCTGGGCAGCTAATCGCCTGGGCAGCTAATCGTCTGGGCAGCTAATCGTCTGGTCAACTAATCGTCTGGGCAGCTAATCGCCTGGGCAACTAATCGCCTGGGCAGCTAATCGTCTGGTCAACTAATCGTCTGGGCAGCTAATCGCCTGGTCAACTAGACCATTATAATATTGAGTTGTTACACAAAGCCTAGCAATGAAAATAAAAACCTTCCAGAATCTGATATTCACAGACCAATTCCTAATTCTCTGTCCTTTCCTAGTTAAATTACCATTTTATTTTAAAGATTTTTTACACATATTGTCTGTTTTTTTTTTTTTTTTTACTATTTCATCATTTTTAATGCAAATCATGTTTCTATATGCATATTATTATTATTATTATTATTATTATTATTATTATTATTATTATTATTATTTTACAAATTCCTTTACATTCCCATGAAATGATTTTACTACACAGTTCATTTATTTTTACACATGACTTTTACTCTGCATGATTCATTTACTTCCACATGAGGTGTGTCACATGTTCCATGTGTGATTTTTTTTATCATTTATTTTCACATGATTTTCTTTTCACAATTCATGTCTGAGTTTTTTTTTTTATATACATATAATCCATTTATTTTCACTTGTAATTGTTAACATGATTTGTTTATTTCCATGGTATTTTGTACACAATTCATTTATTTTCACACATTTATTTTACGTGATTTTTCATGTGATTTTTTTTACACATGCGAAATGTTTATTTTCACAATTCTTACACATGATTCAATAACAATTCTTACACATGATTCAATAACAATTCTTACACATGATTCAATAACAATTCTTACACATGATTCAATAACAATTCTTACACATGATTACACAGGATTCAAATCCATGTGGTTTTATGTATTACATCTTATTCACACGGTGTCTCACGTCTGCGGTTCAGGTTTAATTAATGTAATTTCCTTTTCACACTTTTGTAAAGCACTCTGAACGACTGTGTGTATGAAGCTGTGCTATGTGAATAAATATGTCATAAATACGTCTTTGCCTTGCAAAGAGCTTTTAAATGGAAAAGTGGCGATGGAGTCTAAATAACGTAAACTTTCACATCGTGTGCTAAATGAACCAAGAAAAGGCCATTAGCGGCCACAAAAACATTTCCATAAGCATTGCTAAAATGCTTTAAAATATCTTAAGTAGGGGCTGTGCATAATAACCGAGAGTGGAAGAAAACTGAGGATCCTCTGAGACAATTCCAAGCCCCAACATCAGAGATGGCAATTAACAGAGTAGTGATTAATCACTCACCTGTCTTCTATCAACTATAATCTCTCTTCAGTACTTAAACAAACACTCAGTCAGTGTTTATCCTGAAAAGTCTTGCCAACTCTTTCATATAATTCAAAGCCACTCAGCACTGTTTGGCCTTTTAAGATTCGTCTATTACAAATTTTAGTATTGCAACAGACAATCTTTTTTTTGTTTGTTTGTGTTTTTGCTATACACCGAAGACATTTGGGTTTGAGATCATTAGACGAATATAAGATGACGGATCAGAATTCCAGCTTTCATTTCCTGATATTTACATCTACATCCGTTAAGCAACTCAGAACATGACCCCTTTTGTTTGAACCCACCCATTTTTCGAGTGATCAAAAATATTGGAACATGTGACAGACGGGTGTTTCTTGTTGCCCAGGTGTGCCCTGTTAGATTGATTCTTTCAACATTTAATTGCTCTGAATGTCTACTCTTGGTTTGAGCCCTGGGTTTCGCCTGTGAAGACTGCATTTGTTGTTAAAAAAGGTTAAGCCAATGTGAAGACCAGAGAGCTGTCTATGTTAGAAAAGCAAGCCATTTTGAAGCTGAGAAAAAAAGGGAAAATCGATCAGAGCCACTGCACAAGCACTGGGCGTAGCCAGTGCAACAATTTTGAATGTCCTGAAAAAGAAAGAAGCCACTGATGCAAACCACTCTTCAGCAGTAAGAATCAGAAGACTGGATTTCGCAAAGAAATGCAGAGATGAGCCACAAAAGTTCTGGAACCGAGATTAACCTCTACCAAAGTGATGGAAAGGCCAAAGTGTGGAGAAAGAAAGGATCTGCTCACGATCCGAAACATATGAGCTCTTCGATCAAGCATGGTGGAGGTAGTGTCATGGCTTAGGCTTGCATGGCTGCTTCAGGACCTGGCTCACTAATCTTTGGTAGCAGCCGAATGAATTCAGAAGTCTACAGACACATTCTGTCGGCTAATTCACAGAGAAACGCATCAAATCTAATTGGGAGGAACTTCGTCATGCAGCAAGACAACGACCCAAAACACACTGCTAACACAACAAAGGACTCCATCAGGGGAAAAGTGAAAGGTTTTAGACTGGCCAAGTCAATCACCAGACGTTAACACAAATGAGCAGCATTTCACCTCCTGAAGAGGAAACGGAAGGAACCAACAACTGAAAGAAGCTGTGCTACAATCCCGGGAAAAGCATCACAAAAGAAAAATGCAACAGTTTGGTGATGTCAGTGGCTTGCCAGCTTGATGCAGTTATTGCAAGCAAGGGATATGCAACCTAATATTAAAAAGAAAAGAAATTCTGATCTGTTGTGTCATTCATCTTTTGATCTCAAACCCAAATGTCTTCAGTGTATAGCACAAAAAAAAAAAGAATTGACCAATGCCTTCAGAGGAGACTGTGTGTGTGTGTGTGTGTGTGTGTGTGTGTGTGTGTGTGATTACCAAATGATTACTTCTCTTTTTTTTCTCTATTACAATATCAAATTTAAGCATATCAGGATGGGATTTAGATGTCAGAATTATTTGGAAATGGAAAACTGCTTAATTGATGAATATTCACCCCCTCAGTGTGTATTGTCCTTTTGCAGCATCTCAGATGTGTCTCTGGAGAATGTCGGTGGACAGCAATGTTCCGGTCATACCGCAGATTTTCGATCGGATTTAAGGCTTAAGTCTACGGTATTTTCGCCTCAGTGGAGATGCAAATGCAGATGTCTGGATGACTGGAGCAGGCTCCCCTCAATAATTGCTTATATTTTGCTCCATAAGTTTTCCAGTTCCTCCTGCTGAAAAGCAGCGCTAATGCATGATGCTACCACCACCGTGCTTGCTCGTAGGAAGATGTTACCTGGGTGTTGGGGCTGTACATTATGCTATGGTTTGATCTAAACAATTATACTTTACCTTTACAGCAAACGGTTAAATTTTAGTCTCATCAGACCACAAAACCTTTTTTTTCTGAAAGCACTCAGAAGTGGCCTTTCTCAGAATTTCTCAGAAGCGGCTTCCTTCTGGCCACTGTAACAGTGAGCTCTGTCTTATCTGGACTCTTAGACACTTCTCTGACAATTGCCCTTCTTCCCCGAGTGCACAGTTTGGCCTTATCTTCGTGTTTTGGTTGTGCCAGATTTTTTTTTTCCACTCAGCTTTTTTTCCTCCTAACAGCTTCATCTTGAAGCTTCATGGCCAGTTACTTGACCTTTATGACAGCAGGACTGATCTGATCTGATCTGCCATTTGAGCTGTGAAACCTCCCAATGTTAAAGGTATTTATTGTGCAAGCATGCAATTGGACACATGGATTTAAAATGAACATGAATTTAGATTGCTAAAAGAAAGGGGGGGGGGTGAATACTGCTCAGCTGTGCAGCTTTTGGAGTCCTAATTTTTTTTTTTTTACTCTGAACACAACTAAATCATTTATTTAATTATACTTCTGTACAGAGTCACTTTAAAATGAGCAGGAAAAAAAATGCCATTCTAATATACTTAAATCTGTTATAATCACTGGGTAGGTGAATACTTTCTGGAGCCACTGTGTCTAGTATGTATAAATGTATTTCAGGCTTAGTCCAAGTAGTCCAAAGATCAACTCTGAAAGTCATTAGTGACAAGCTGCATATTTTGTCTTATTAACTTCAAACGTGACTTCCACATAAATCAGAATTAAGTGCAGATATTCCACAACGGTACACGTAACTATGTAGGACCTGTCATTTTTTTCAATAAATAAAAAAATGTATAACTATAATAATTAATAACTATAATAAAAAAACGTTCTAAATATAACTCTGATTCATCACACCATTATTTATTCATGTTAATTATTTTCCTATAACAGCATGAAACACAATGTTTTATTCCACCACATGTAGTCAAGCGTGTAGGTTCTTATGTGTTTGTTGCCATGCGTCATAGTCGGAATACAGTTAATAATAATAGTAAACTTTATTTTATAAAGCGCCTTTAAAAGCAGCTTCTCAAAGCGCTGAACACAATATAAACAATACAATAAAACAATACAAAATCAACAAGCAAATGCAAGTTTAAGAAGAAATGTCTTAAGTTGAACTTTAAAAATATCGTAATTCTGAACTTCCCTAAGTTCAAGAGGCAGAGAATTCCAAAGGACAGGAGCATAGAAAGAAAAAGCCCCATCACCCGTAAATCTTAGACGCGTTTGAGGAACAACCAGCAAGTTTGACTGACAGGAGCGCAATCTACGATTAGGAGTGTACGGATGTAACTGTTCTGTAAGGTAATGTGGTGCCAGGCCATGCAATGCTTTAAAAGTAAGCATCATAATTTTAAAATCAGCTCTAAACCTGACCAGGAGCCAATGCAAGGATTCTACCACTGGAGTAATATGACTGCCAATCCTAGTCCCAATTAAAATCCTGGCGGCTGAATTTTGCACATATTGTAACTTGTTGAGTGTAGATTAAGAAACTCCGGCTAAAAGGGCGTTACAATAGTCTAACCGTGAGACGGCAAAGGAATTTATCAGAATTTCCGCGACTGTAAAATTTAACATAGGACGCAATCTTGTGGTATTTCTGAGGTGGAAAAAAAAGAGGTTTTTACAGTACTGTGGACAAAAGAATCAAACGACAGATTTGCATCAAAAATAACTCCAAGGTTCTTCACTCAACTCTGGATTTCCAAAACAGAGCCATCAAGAGTCAGGGACAGAGAACCAACTTTAGAAATTCGATGACGGGAACCAATGAGCATAACTTCAATTTTATCACCAGTCAGAAAAACAAGCAACGTCGAGGCGCTCATGAGGTTTTGAATGTATATAAATCTGTGCATCGTCGGCATAAAAGTGATAATGAAGGCCGAGAGATCTCAAAAGGTGGCCTAAAGGTGACAAATAAATGTTGAAAAGTAAAGGGCCTAAAACCGACCCCTGAGGAACACCAGTGGAGACAGAGCAAATCTCGGAACTATAACCACCCATTGAAACAAACTGGGAGCGGTCAGTAAAATAAGACCTCAGCCACTTCAAGGCAGTCCCGGACACACCAAACACTCTTTCAAGACGAGTAAGTAATAGACTGTGATCGACAGTATCAAAAGCGGCTATTAGATCAAGAAGAATAAGAATAGATGTTGCACCAGAGTCAGAAGCCATCAACGAATCACTGGTGACTTGTGACCAAAGCCGTCTCAGTACTGTGCAATTTACGAAAACCCGACTGAAGAGGTTCAAAAAGGTTATTAACTATGAGATGATTACAAAAATGAGAGGCAACAATACGCTCAAGTAATTTTGCCCAAAACAGGAGATTTGAAATAGGACGAAAGTTATTTATGTTGTCCGGTGCAACATTTTCTTTCTTAAATAACAATCTTAAATGCTGCTGGAACAACCCCAGTCTGTAAGGAGTCATTTCTAATACTGAGGACAGCAGGACACAAAACATCAAAGCAAGATTTAAATAAGCTAGTTGTACAGCTAATGGGATTTTATTTTTTTTATTTATATTTTTTTTGTAAATTAAAAATGACATTGATGTTTTATTGTGTATGACTGTAAGGATTTTCTGAGTAAGCCTTGTTCTAAGAAGATAAACATCACTCCATTTTTACATTTCTTTCAGTTTAATTTATTTCCTGATGCTTTTTAACGGTACAGCTTTGTTTTGAACTTCACATGAAGGCTAAAAGACATCATTTGCTATGAATCAGTCACTGATGTTTGTACGAACTCAAATGGCCGAGGATCTTGTGGATGGATTTTACTGTATATGAATAAAGTCATATGAATAGGTATTCAAGCATTAACCTTGACCCGTGTAACATTTTGTTATTTTATCATAAATTAAGTTGTACAAATGTGCAACTGTGACAGTGAGCTGACATGCCAGGGGCCACAATGTGAGGCAAGGACTTGCTTGTATTAATTAATCACATCCCTTCTTTAATCGCAGGATGTAAGCTCTACTTCCTGCTGTGGTTTTACTTAATTATCACTTGACATTTCTTTACGTCTTTACACACCACGGCAGGAATGATGTTCTTTATTCAAATGCTCATACTCAGGAATGGGAGGAGCTAGAAAAGATGACTAGCAAAGACAAAAGTAGTACTTTTTTTTTTTTGCACTGAATGAATCTGAATCTATGTCCTTTTTATTGTAGTTTTCAGGTAAAAGGAGACACACCAGCTCCCTGCTGAAGAGAAGATATTTCCAAAGCACAGGTAAGGACAATTCATCCTTTCAGACTGCAAATGCATCACATGACATGACAAACATCCCTGGCATTTCCATATGTGAAAGTCTAACAGAATGATGGAGTGCACAGCTTGACACTCATAAAATCAAATTTAAATTTCATTTGAGTGAGCTCATGTTGTAGCTCCGGCCCAAATCTGCCTCGTATCTGTAATTCGTGTAGATGTAAATTCGCCATCTACACTCACAAACACTACATTTACCACATCTGTCACACGCTGGGTACGAAGTTATTACTATAATTGTAAATCATTCACAGGAACATTTGCACAAGGAACGTGGCGTTCACGAAAATCCACTTAGTTTGGAAAAAGTGCTCATGACCTACATTTCTCTCCTGAGTTTTTTTTTTAAATTTATGAATAAGTACACTTTCACTCTTTCACCATTTGGTCTTCATGTTTTCAGCTCTCTTTGAATTTTACGGCATTTTGTGAAAATGTAAATCAGCTCTGTGTGTGCTTAGTAATTTATGGCTTTATTGGTATGTATTTAACAATATACACACTTGAGGATGAAGAAAATCAGCAAATCTTTAGAAAGTCTGAATTCGAAGCAGACATTATTACAGTGTTGACGGTAAATGGAAAATGTCATTTATATGGAGTTGAGAGAGCAAGCTGGCTAAAGTAACTATGCAGTTTCTGAAGGCTCTTGCGAAGAAATATCCATTTATTACTTCATTTGTTATTCCACTTAAAAATTTCATTTATTCATTTATAAATTCATTCATTTATTCATGCATTCATTTAAAAATGTAACCAGACAGTATGAAGGTCCCTTGCTTCAATCTCTTCAGAGCCTAAAAGTGTAAAGCACAAAAATATATTAGCATGTTTCTATTTAACGAAGTTTAATATATGAGTGCATATGCGTGTGTTTTAACGCTTAATTATACCTTGATGTGAATTCTGCATGTTGAAATGTTTCACTTTCATTGCATTGGCTTTTAAACCTGAAGGGCTGTGATATATAAAAGGCACGCTGTGTGAAAGTGAATCAAAAAGGACAACTGTTTGGTTTGTTCTGTCCTTCCTCCTCAGCTTCCCCTCTACCGGATTACTGAAATAGAATTCAGTGATATGACGTGTTTATATCGCCACCAAGTCCACACCAGCCAAATCAACAGTTCTCCAGATTCATGCTGGAGAAGCTTCCCCGGCCAAGTGTAGCAGCTAAAGATGTTACAGGCAGTGACTCAGCGGTTATGTTTCCATCCGAATGTTTCACAGGAATGCCAGTTATTGTGTTCTTTGATCAACTGTGATTTATGTTGAATTTTCTGGAGAGAAACAACAAGATGACGTAGGAACACACTGTCAGGATTTATGCACAAAATCTATTTCCACTATGCTTTAGAAGAGCTTCTCATTATGGATGAAGCAACTTTGTGTATTTCAGCCAAGCATATGAGTTTTAAACTTCAACAGGTGCCAATATTGCTAACACACAACATTTCTAGCAGGCAGGGAGAGAGAGAGATACTAGATTTTACCACAAAAACCCCTAGCATATGTCATCAATGATAAAACCTGTATTTTGGCTGAACTCGTATTTGACTACAATCTACAGAAATGTTTGGATTTATTAGCAACCAGCTAGCTTTAATATAAAGTTCATGCCAGATCTGCCAATATTATGTCCATATTATGTGGCATGTAATTTTAACATTTCATCTACAACTGTAG
>CM074932.1:20924090-20944553 GCA_037576815.1 Pangasius larnaudii
AAAGTTCATGCCAGATCTGCCAATATTATGTCCATATTATGTGGCATGTAATTTTAACATTTCATCTACAACTGTAGTGATTTGTAAATTTGAGTATCAGTAAGTCTTAATATTGAGTATCAGTAAGCATCTTTAATATATGACAAACTAAAGAGAGCACAGTCCCTACCTCTTGCAACCTACTGGCTCACAAGAACAAGGCTTGTGAATTCACAGGTCAAAGTTCACCTAGACAAAGTCACTGCCATGTGAAACAACCGCTGGCAGGTGCTGGCAGAACCGGAGGTGTTAGCACATGTAAATTTCTAGAAGGTGTATAGAAATCTCACTCATCTGCTCACTTTCAGTAAGAACTCTAACCTGGTCAGGATCGCAGTGGATCCAGAGCCTATCCTGGGAACACTTCATGTGTGAGACAGGAAGAGAATACACCCTGTAGAAGAGGACACATCAATCCACCAACTGGTATGTTTCTGGGAGGTGGGAGGAAACCGGAGAAACAGGAAGTGAACCACATGGACACTGAGAACATGCAGATCTCCACACAGACAGTAACCAGAGCTCAGGATCAAACCTGGGACCCTGGTTCACTACTTGCTGCAGCCCCCCTGTTGCCCATGGAAACCTCATCAGTGTGAAAAATAAAACACTGCAATATTCTTTGTGAACATTCACTAACTTCACCCTAAATCATTTTCCCCTTTCACCTCTACATCAAATTCCTGTACACAGTAAACTACAAACCCACCTAAACAGTAACACAAACTGGTGAAATTACTCACATATACAAGCTATTGTTCAAGTAAAATACAGGAACTGCTTCCTTATTTGGAGTAATTGTTTCCATTATCCCTTCTCGTATTTTCTCTCTCAACATGCCAATGTTTTCGGCTCAGCCCAGCGTGACAGACTGCTTGCAATAGTTAGGCATATATTTTACATTTCTGCCATTTCCGTTCAAGTTTTATTATGTTCACATTTGAATTTTGTATAAAAACTGATGGATAGAAACCCCACTTGAGGAAACCTATTTAAGGATAAATTGGCTCTGCCAGCCAAGTATAAAGCCCATTACCCGTTCTGCTAAGATCGTTGAGAAGTGGAAATTGGCAGAGGCATTTTGAATGGTGGGCTACGGAGGTGTTGAGATCTTTAAAAGATTTATTGCTCTATTTAGAAGCAACTTTGTTGATTCAAGAGGGATACAAAGAGGACTTGAAGATGTTTTTAATTAAGCAAGGCCTTTAACTAGTCTCTGGTTATGTTCAGAACTGTTGCTGCTTCTGGCAGCTGGAATTAAACTCATTTATTTATTCATTCATCTGCAGTTGCCCCTGAATCCAGAGGCAGATCTTGAGCCCATCCTAGGTTTCATTGGGTGCAAGGCAGGAATACACCCGGGGTGAGACACCAGTCCATTGTAGGGCATCCAAACACTAGGTGCAATTTAGATCCATCAATCCACCTACTGGAATATTGTTTTGGAGGTTGGAGAAACCAGAGAACCCAGAAGAACCCCACATGATACAGAGAATATGCACAGAAACTCCACACATACAGTAACCACTTCATCCTGGTCAGGGTCATGACGGATCCAGAGCCTGTCCCAATAATTCTGGGTGAGAAGAGGATGGTAGTCCATCATAGGGCACGGAAACGCTATTGGCAATTTATAATCACTGGCATGTTTTTTTTTTTTTTTTTTTAAAGGGAACACTGAGATGCCTGGTTGGAATTGAAGTGCTGTATCAGTTGGCTTGAGTGAGGAAGTAAAGACTGAATTAGCTTGCCATGATGACCTTCCACTGCACTCCCTCATAAAGGAAGGCGAGATAACCTGCTGGGAGAATGAAGATTTTCTACTTCCATTCAAAGGAATTATACTCAGCTGTTCTCAATAGACCAATGGACTGCGCTGTTACCGTAGTGTAGGCGAACATCAACGGCTGACTCTCCAACCGTAACTGGCAGTGAATTGTCAGTCTCACAAGTGGTTTGACATCTGTGTAATTAGCGGGTTTGGGGGAAAGTGGTGCAACAGGGACCAATATTAGTCACAAATTAGGCAGAAGTGTTTGCTGGCATGGTTTTAAGGAGGATTTTTAATAGGCATTAGAGAGGGATTGGCTGTGGCTTCAGCATTCACTGGGGAAATTTGCTGTGTGATGTCTAGATGACCATGGGGTGAATTAAAGTAGCTTCATGCTCCTTTCTGTATTAAGCAGCCTATTGTGTTGCACTTGTTTATATTACATTTACAGCATACCTGAATGCTAAATGCCTGTTTCCTGGTAACTAGATTACCAGGAGTATCATTTAAACATTGCTTTATATCTATAGCAGGGTTGTTGTGTTAGTTGTATTTTGTTAGTTTTACTTGATATTTATTGTCCATCATAGTTCTCATGATGGTGATTCTTGTAGTGAGCTGTTCTTGGTGAACTGAACCGTTGTGCTTATGGTTACTGTAGAGATCTACACCAGTACCTACCTCCCCCCCCCACTTCCTGCAAATTAAGAACCTGCAAATTCTATTGATGGTCCATCAATGTTCTTCATTTCCTATTAATCCATTTTTTGTACCGATCCACTTCTTGTCACAGCCGAGGATCTCTTATCTCCTCTGCATGCTTAGACTCTGCTGCTATTGACAGGTCAATCAATGAGGTAGTCAAGGCAGATATTACTGTTCGCTTCTTTCCTCTCCTGCTTGGTTAACCTGTAAATGATGAGGCAGTCATAGACCACAAATCAAGAGGTACTCACATTTCATGGTAATTTCCTCATGGTCCCCTCAGTGTTATACTATTTGCCGCAAACTACTACCTCCACATCCAGTAAAGGTCAATTTGTTTCCTTTTCATCACCTCGTGACCAGCTTTAGGAGCTCGCAGACATTTTTAATAGGTGCAAAGCCACGAAAATATTCCAACTTTTGACTTGACTGCCATAAATGTGGAAGAATATTTTGAGAAAGACTTTCAGGTCTCTCAATATACATGGCCAAATCTATGAATAGTGTCCTTGTGTAGATTAGAGATGTTTGATGCTGTAACAGTTAGATAACACTTACTTTCTTCCTCTCTACTGAGCAGTAAGTGCTACTTTACAAAATTTGACCTCCGCAGTGCATGTAGCGTGATGTGCATCAGAGAGTGAGGTGACTGCATGAGTGGAAAACCACCTTCACCACAATTTTGGGTCAATATAAGTAATCAGTAATGCCATATGGGATAGTCAACTCACCGTCTGTCCATTGCAAACGTGTGCGGAGACATAATTGAACAACTGAAGGTCATTAACATTGATGACATTCATTTGCACTGTCCAAATGGCCAAAATATCATAGAAATAACTAAATATTCTGTATTAGTGTTGTGTACTGTTCATTTATCCATCTTCAGCAAGCATTTTATCCTGATCAGGGTGGTGGTTCTTGCAGAGATTGTCCCAGATCCAAGCTGGGAATTTACCCTGGATGGGATGTCAGTCTCCAATCAACCCACAAGAATGTTTTGGGAGGTGGTACAAAACAAGAGATCCTTGAGGAAACCAATAGGGACACAAGGAGAACATGTAGCTCTTCACACAGACAGTAACTCGAGGTCAGGATCAAACCATGGACCCTGGCTCTGTGAGGCAGCAATGCTACTCACTGCACTGTAATTTTTACCCTGGCATATAAAAGTTTCTACTTTGTCAATTTCAAAATGAAACACACTTTTACTCAAGCATGGTCTTTGGTCTTGTCTGTACATTGCAACTTAGTCTAGTCCTCAGCTCTGTGTTTTGTAACTCTATGTTGTGTGAGGTGACGATGTTGTTTTATGTAGCACCAAGGTTCTGGAGAAACGTCGTCTCATTTCACTGTGTACTGCGTCAGCTATATATAGTTGAAATGACAATAAAAGCTTCTTGACTTGACTTGATACCATTCCTGTTTTATTTTCCCCAGTATTCCCAGGATAGGCTTCTACCAGGATCTACTAAGACAAGGATTAAGCGAATACTGAAAATGGTTGAATAAATGAAAGCTCTGTACTCCTAGAAAACCAGTTGTTAGTTATGGACAAGCAAGATGTAGTTCAATCATAGCCACAATTAGGGGTGTATACAACAAAGGGTAATTCCATGAGTGCAGTGCAATTTATCCCTTGTAACTCTTAAAAATTAAACTTTATTTATTCTTTTTTCAACATTGAATCTAAGAGAATGTGCATTTAAAAATGAAAATGTGTTGGTGTCTCAGGCATAAATATCTCACTTCTTACAAGATTCCTTTGCTGCATTTTGCTCTTAAATGCATAAAACAAAAGTAAAAGTTTAAACTAAAAATACACAGTAACACATGAACAATAAGAACACCAGGATTGTCGCAATCCATGCTGAAAAATAAGGCCAGTCTTTTTGATTAATTAATTCCTACCCTTTATTATTACACACACTCGAAAGAAGACACTGAATGATTTCCTTGCTTCAGTATCACAAGAAACGTAATTAAAAATGGGCTTCATGGAGTGCTGTTTTGATTACACTTGTACTATGTTTGAAAGACAGTCTCAGTCTTGAACAATCATGACAATCAGAAATGCTTCAAATTTACAGAGATTTAAAAAAAAATGCATCAACCATTGTAGAGCCTTAATGAACATTTCAAAGGACAACCTGATATTATGGATGTGACTCTAAGCTGGTGTATGGACTCGTATTGAGTCTTTTTTTTTATATAATTAGTGAGGCTCCTTTTAGTAACGACCCACACTTTCATATAATCAATCACCAGCTCATGAGTTTTTCATTTCTCATCTAATTAGCCATTTTCTTTTCTCTAATTATGAGTTATCAATCTAATATGAAATGAAAGCAGCTTGATTGAATACATCCACCCACAAGCAAATGAAGTCTGAAAAACATTTCCATCGGCAAGAGATACACTAATGGAGTGTCAGTCAAGCGATAAGTGCATTCTGCATCTTTTAAAAGCCGAACCTGTTACAGTGGGAATGCTTTTCTAAACAGTTCTAAACAGAATTCTGTTGTTTTTATTTGGTAGTAATAGAAAAAAAGGATTGAAATATATGACTTTAGATCATCTGTGCTCAGAGATGCCGCTGTGTGGATGCAGCACTCTCTATCAGAGTCCTCCTTTGCTGTCTGTCTCAAAAATAATGAGAAGTAGACATGAACTTCAAGTGATCCTTGAGAAAATAAGAAACAGCAACAGTTCATTGCTATTGTTTCAGCAAGAGGGAGATCAGGAAGCTCATTGAACTGAAGTACATATACTTCTGCACCCCAAGTAGCATTCCATCGCCAATGTAAATGCTTAAAAAAAACCTGCATGATAGCTTCAGCTACTCCACAGCTTTAATTTAGCCTGTGCATAACAAAGAAAATAATGTAAAGAGAGTCTTTACTTAGCCCGTAATGGCCGGTTGCATTTTTAAAATAGTGTGGCATGTTATGTAATGCGAGTGGAGACGGATGCAAATGCAGTTAAAGGCAGGCAGACAAATCCAAAACATGAAACAGAATCGTGAATGGAAAACAGGCGGAGGTCAGGCGATCAGCAAACAAAGACTAGGCAATCCAAGAGCGTAAACAAGAAAACAAAACAATATCAAGAACCAGGAAATCGGAACACAGAACAAAGGCTCAGTAATGGCAGACGCGCAAACGCTGAACAATACTTCACACAGGACAAAGACACACGGGGGTTTAGACATATAAACTAATCAAAGAGAAAACCAAGAACAGGTGCGAGTTGTAAAGACACGTGAGGGATACAACCATTGACAATACAGGGGAGGAGACAGGACATGAACCAAAACAAAACACACACGGCAAAGTCAACAAAACATGACAACATGGAAGTGTGCACTGTGGCTGTGCGGGCTGCTTATGCATGGTGAGCACCAGTGCTCGCAGCAGTCAGCATGAGGGGGAAATCCACGAGGGGAAAATCCCCCCAAGGACGCTGTTCCCACAGCGCCTTCAAACACTCCTCCAGGCGGCCCTGCCCCTCTGGGCAACATGTTGCACACAAATCCCAAGGTCCCAAGGCAGGCATTGTCTCTCTTGTGGGCTTCTTCCAGTAGAGCTAGGAAGCAGACATGGGGCATTTTGGTGGGAAACAGGCTGTGAGTCAGTGACAGGCTTGCCATGTTCTGGTGGCGAGGCTCAGACAGGCTTGCCAGGGTCAGGTGGCGGTGCTGGAACAGGTTTGCCAGAGTCAGGTGGTGGTGCTAGGAGAGGCTCACCAGGGTCAGGTGGCGGTGCTGGGACAGGTTTGCCAGAGTCAGGTGGTGGTGCTAGGAGAGGCTCGCCAGGGTCAGGTGGCGGTGCTGGGACAGGTTTGCCAGAGTCAGGTGGTGGTGCTAGAACAGGCTCGCCAGGGTCAGGTGGCGGTGCTGGGACAGGTTTGCCAGGGTCAAAGTGGAAGGAACAAGGCTTGGGAGGCTGGTTCCCTTGGCAACTAGTACCTCTGCCCACTGCCAGGCTCCGCCCATGAACCGGGACAACAAGAACCTCAGCCACTGCTTCTCTTTGGACTTGGGGTTCAACAGGCTCTCAAAATATATTTGGCTCTGAAGCAGTAATCCTTTCCCGAGGTCTTCAGAGCCGTCGGAATGGTCTGGGGGATACATGAAAGTCCACTGGAGAAAACAGACTGAGTCAAACGCCAGCATGGTGATCCCAGTGTTACACCCCTCTCGCTTACCTGTTGCATCCATGGTGAAGACGAAGTATTCTGTTATGTAATGTGAGGGGAGATGGATGCAAATGCAGTTAACGCATGTATTAGAGAGGCAGGCAGACAAATTCAAAATGTTAATCAAAATTGAAATATTAAATATTCTCTTGTCGGGTAAGCCATGTTAGAAAAATGTAGATATTGCACCATTTTTAAGATGCCATATTACAGGATTATAGGACAGATGTGAATCTTTTTAGAAGAAATGCCTTTCATTCTACCCTGAGTTAAGCTCTGCTCAATTAGATAACAGTTTTAACAAGCTAATTTTCCTCTAAACCAGAGGGAGTGTTTACTGAACAGGTGCTGTTTAGGAAAGCATACAGAAGCTGGCACCTCTTCCACTACTACATATCCATGTTACTAAGTCACTCATAATGAATGATTACTATGGTGGATGGATGGCAGGGTTCCTAAATAGGTTGATGGATTATTCCACACATATCTGCCCAGCAGCTTGTAAGTGATTGTGTGTAATCTCTGTTCCCAGCCATGTTGAGGGAAAAAGACATGATGTTGTCATGCGTGAACTCAATCCAACAAGAATGAGTGATTCAGAGACACAGCTAAGATGATATTCTGCCAGCGAGATGTCTACCGTTTGGCAATTATGTCTCTCAGGCGAATTAATAAGAATGACCAGTGTACTTTAGTGCACGTTTATTCTTTTTCTGGTATCTAACATGAAAAAGAAATGAAATGATGCATGAAGACTGAGGTGTCCTCTGGAGAAAAGCTTAAGGTTCTTTTAAGACCAATTCACACTGGACATATCGAGTCAAGACCTCATTCAATTCCACTTAAACAAGCACTTCAATTCACATCAGAGGCACATCAGAGGGACCTCAAAGTCAAGCACATGCATCACATCGCCCCTGTTTTATGCTTCATATCTAATTTTTTTTCACTTATGAGTGAAGTGTAAACTCCATAGAATTTTACTGAAATCACAAAAGCACACTATAAGCTGTTCACTTTATTTAAAATCATAACCTACCACAATGTCATGATTGTATAAGCTCTGGCTGCATAGTATGTTCGTACTTATATGCAATGATGCTTATTTAACACCAACATGTGGATACAAAAGAAACAAAAATCTACTAATTATTCACAGTCACGTCATGATTTTCCCAAGCTCTCCCACACCACCCCATTGCTCCTGCCACTGGCTTCCTGTAGCTGCCTGCATCAGACATAAGACGCTGATGCTTGCCCACAAACCAAAAATGGAACAGCACCTACCTACCTTAAAGCACTACCGTTTTGCAGGACGCTCCCCTCCGATCCTCTAACACTGCTTGCGTGGACCCACCATCTCTCAGGGTACAAGGAAGGCATACATCAAGGCTCTTCTCAGTTCCAGGTGGTGGAATGAACCTACCTCTTCATGAAGTACTTAAATTAGCACTTGTTATTAAAAAATTAATGTCTTGAATGTCGTTTCACGCTATACCAACCTCTCCAACAGGGTTTTTAGACTGATAGTACTCTTAGTCCCAGACCTAATGAACCAGTGTGAGGATGTATTTATTGATAGAGACTTCAAAGCACTTCTGTAAGTCGATCTGAATAAGGGCCTCTGCCAAATGCCATAAATGTAAAAGTAAATTTTAGGCGAATGGTGTTGTATTTACAATTGGAAGATCACTACAGATAAAACAGGCTTAGTAATGAAATCCTGGGAACCCACAAGCCTAATCAATGTGAGCTCTTCTTAAGCATCTTTTGGTGTGGATGTTTTACACCCAGTCAGCTGTATTAGTGCCCTTTTCATGACAGTTCATCCTGTTCTTTTATTTCTATTCTATTCTCCTGTTTAGCAATGTGAGCTACAAATTGAGGGATATTTAAACAGAAACTAAGGAGGTAATGAGAAAAAGGTGAGTTCAATTATTAATCAGGTTTGGCTGAGGGGGGTACAGTATGGTTGAGAGTGGCCATGGTTATTGGCAGGGGATTGGGAGCTAGGCTTGTAATAAGCTAGGCTTATTGCAATAATTATTAAACATTACACAGCTAATATCTCTCTCAAAACAAACAAACCATTTGCAGAAATATAAGCTCACCTAGTCATAACTAATAATTAAATGCTAGATTTGCCCCAGAAAAAAGTGTGCTGTTGCTCTTTCTCCTGCAGAATAGGCCATACAGAAATGCGGCTGAAATGCATCTGGTGTGGATTATTATATTATTAACACTTGCATGATGCTTGTCCGATGTGAATTCGGGGTTAGAGTAACATATTATCAGCACAGAGGGTGTAGAGGGGGGCCAAGCATGGATTCTTGAAGTACACATTCATCTGATAGGGCTTGGACCCCTCGCCGATCCACAATTCCTTGTGTCAGCTTCCTGATCCACCCGAGTTCATCTTTCATGAAAATGAGTATCCAAAAATTAATTATATAAAAGAATAATATAAGTATTATATGAGCTTTGGTTTTATAAAACACTGATTTCTGTGAACAGTTTATATTTTGTGACCATGGCCTTCCATGGAGAGAATAAAACCACTCAGTGCTCTCTTGCCTAGTGAGCTTGGAGACACTTGTAGCAACGGATCTTGGTCCACCCCTTCATGCAAAACATTTTAAACTTCTGTCTGCCAAACACTGATTTTGTGGTTCTTTAACCATTTCTGTGTGTATTTGAAAGTTTATTTGGCTCCTCAGCCTGTTGAAAGCTTTATCTGTAGTATGAACTGCCTAGAGTCAAGTCAAGTCAAGAGGCTTTTATAGTCATTTCAACTATATATAGCTGACGCAGTACACAGTGAAATGAGACAACGTTTCTCCAGAACCTTGGTGCTACAGAAAACAACATCGTCACCTCACACAACATAGAGTTACAAAACACAGAGCTGAGGACTAGACTAAGTTGTCCTAGCCACATAAAGTGCATCGTGTGCAACCTAGTGCAAACAGTGCAGAACAGACAACACGAGACAGTGCAGGACAAGTACTGTACAGGACAAGTACACAAACACAAAATAGCAGCAACCCGTAACCTACTGTATATATATCTATAGAATATAGATAACCAGTTCTGGGGTCTTGTTTATCTTGTTTATCAAATATACATAGAACAAGTTCATTGCCTTTGTGAACCACCAGAACACATTAGAAAGCTGCTATTTATCGAACGTGTTTATGCACAACTGCACACGATGTACACTGATAAATCCCACACATTCAAAATTGCTCTGTTCGTGCATGGCTGATCTCATGTAAATAAATGGCCCCAAATCGCTATATATGGAAAACAACTTCACTTTAAAAGGAAGCTTTTATGGCTATGTGTGTAATCTATTTTCAATTACATTTAGAAAAGCGATGATAAAGCTGCAGTGAAAATACCACACTATTATTGTCTGTTCCAGGGTCCCTGGAGGACTGGTGTGTAGGCCATGGTGCTCTCACCGCCATAGCCAAACCCTAGTGCCAGTCCCAAGCCCAGATAAAATTAGTGAAGGGTGTAAAAACTGTGCCAAATCAAATATGAGGGCCAATGATCCGCTGTGATGACTCCTAACAGGAGCAGCTGAAAGAAGAACAAGAACATTGTTGTCTTCTCCACTGCCGTATTTGGAAATGTAATGTACTGCGGCGTGATTGCATGTGAATGCATGTACAAAGTGTCATTATTTGACTCACTGTTCGCTGCCAGTCTCAATAAAATGTGCCAAAGCTAAAAACCATAGAACAGAAGACTTGAGTGGGCACAGTGAGGCTGTTTCTGTGTTTTGTTGCCCTCTGCAAAAGTGGGGTGAGTTGCTGGCACAGATCAAGTAAAATTGCGCTGGGGCAAATGAAATTGTCCGATGATCCACTTATCACTCTCAGCAAAGAGTTTCCTGTGGTCCTTAAAAACATGTTCCACTGTGCAAAGTGAACGAGCCATTATCCTAATTAATCTGTCAATATCCTTTTGATATGATTTTATTTTTTATATTTCTCTGTCACCTGTTTCAACCTTATTGTAAGCAACACAGTCAATTACGTTTTGCTGCCACTTGGGGTTTCCGCATACACACCGTCAGAAGTAGTTACAGACACTTCCTCATGCCTCATAGCATCAATGATCCTTCTCTATAACATCAATAATATCAATAATCCACTTCCATACCATAAATGATCCATACATACTGTATATATCATATATAATTCTGAAGGTCTGTTGTTATCTAATTCTGACATCTTAAATATTGGCTTCCTGAGCTATGGAGTTACCCAGACCTGATTAAACAAGCCAGGAAATTTGCCAGTGATGCGTTGACAATGAGGTACAGGGATGAGTGTAGGAGAGATGAGAGGAGGTTTGTATTTTTAGATTTTACAAATCAGCAAATCTGGTCCCCAATTCTGTTTGATTAAGGAAGGAGTTTGGGGGACAAGAGAAGTTAGCTAAAGTCAGCCAGAACTGGCTTGTTTTTCCGTGATAATCAGCAGACATTGCACAAACACAATCTCTATTATAGGCTAGTTTGGTTGTTATATCTGGGTTTGCAAACTCCTACAAAATTAACACTTTTAAAAAGTGACAGGTTCAGTGTAGCCTTAAGGGAAAAACCATCCTGCAACACGGTAAATATTTTTATATTATACTATCTGTGATGTCTTTTTTGATTCTGGTGACACTTTGTTCATTGTTGCTGTATTTTTGTTATTCCTGTCAGAAGTTAGCGTTTGCGTGACGCTCTGGGGATGTTGTTATTGCTATACAATGATACAAGATACAATGCTGTTTAACAGGAGAAAACCATTTCAACACTCTCACTTTGCTGTTAGCTCCAACCAAAAGAGATCAAGTGCTTCTTTTCTCACTCACCATTTTCCCATGATATTCAATGTCAAATGAATGAGAAATCAAGCTCAGAAGTGCTAAAGACATTGGTGCAAACGCAGGTCGCAGAAAGCCATGCAGCTATACGATGCAGTTGCGCTATGACTCGGCTCAGCTAGGTAGCGATCGACGAGATGATGAGTGCGAGGGCACTGATGGCAGTATTTTCACGAAAGTTGAAGCTCTGGAAGCTGATCTGTTTGACCAGAGTGTACAGTTGAGAGGTGATAGAGCCGGACAGACTAAAGTGGCACCATCCCTGCATCTTGACATCTCTATCATGTAAAAAATATTTCCTGTCTGTTGGCTCATGTTCCTGACTGGCTGGTGATGGTGACTGGCTGGCCATGGTGAGACAGTTTTGATCTACGATCACTTTACACACTACTAGTTATGACATAACTTAAGTGTCAGTGGTGCAGCGGACATTCTACGCACTTGCTAGTTTAAAACTCTGAACTTTGTGGATCGACTTTACACCCTGATTTATCTCAAATGGTACAACTGGGCCCCAGAACAAAAAAGAAGACTGAATGGCAAAGGCGAGGAAGGAAATCTGCTGACTTGTTCACAGTCGACAGTTTGTCTAAGCTTCTTCATTATATTGGGGTGGATTGAAGTTTGAAAGCGCCTGGCTAATTAGCAAAGCAATGAGAAACGAAGGCTGTTTTTACCTGCCAAATTAATGCCACATAACAAAACTCACTCTAGCTATCTCCTAAACTGTCTTCTAATAACCCTCAGGCCAAGAAAATGACAGACTTTATGTCCACAAATAAGCAATGCACTAAAAAAAGACTCATAAATTAATTTTAAATACGATAATCTCATCATGATTTCACTCAACTTATGATGATCGAGGGTAAGAGAAAAAAATAGGGGTTTCTTATGAAAAACTAATGACAAGTTAAAGCCAGTCTTCTCTTTCTCAATTTTTTTTTTTCTTTGTTTACTTTGAGTATATATCCGAAGGTGTTCAGAAGGAAGGAAGCCCCTTCTGTGTCCTTGCCTGAGTCATGATTATTTCAGAAATGGCTATGTTTGGCCATTTCCAGGCAGCAGGCGTGAGCAGTGTTAACACAAATTGGCACTCTGGACATTAATTTCTGCTCATTTAATTTCCATATCAGAGTGATTTTGCATCGAATAATTAGGCAGATGCACTTTAGGAAATGAACCTGACAGCATTTTAGAATCAGAATCATTTTATTCTTAATAAACACTTACCTGTATTGGGAGATTCTCTTGGTGTTTGGTCACAGCACAATACATTTTTTAATACATTCAACACAGTTCACAGCACACCTATCACAGACAACACAACACACAGCACAATTACCATCTATATATCCAAATACTGCACCTTAAGCAGAAATCTGGTAGACACAGTTGTAATTTATATTACAGTGGAGGTATATAATAAGTAATAATAGAAATGATATATAGTAATGACAATATTTAATAAATACAATGTTTAATAAATAGTAATAAGTGTCTATTGCAGGAATATCATTATTGTTTTATTATTTAAGCAAAGAGAGTAGGCTGATGTGAACAAGGTTTATGGAGACCAATTGTAAACATTTGTCACATTGATGGGTTTAGATTTGTATTTTTTTAAGAATGCATCGATACCTCAATTTTGCACATCTGGTTGAGTAATGAGAAATGAGTAACACACTTTAATCGTTTAAGGGCATCAGGGAATTTATTTAGCTCTGTTTGCTGTCATTTGCTGTCCTGTCCTGTGCTTCTTGCAATGAACTCTATAATGACATGGCATTTGAACAGTATGTGTGCAGAGCAGTATCAGCAAGCATGGTCATTAAAAACGTGTAGAGGCAGATGAGTGAGGGGAAATGAAGCGTGCATGACTCAGTGCTCAGTGCTCGCCGAATTGAAGTACTCGCATGTGTAGAGGTTTTCCTGCACGCTTTCTTGGCTGCTGCACACTCATGAATGCCATTGTTTGCGAAATATACGGCATGTTGCACCAATTTTTAAAGTCCAAGCTCGCCGTTACTGCTCTGCGTGTTCACATCAGCCATCCTCACGCTCTCTATTAAACATACTTGTATTGTAGAAAGATGGTATACTTCCTCCTCTTGATCCCGCCAGTCCGCTTTCGCTTCGATCATTAATATTACAGATAATATGTATAGATGTGATACGGCAACGTACGTAGGATTACGTCACATAGTAAGACCTAGTATCGGATGCTGGTATCGGAGCATTTTTTTACAATTACGAGTGCAGGTATCGGTATCAACGCATCCTGTTTAAATAGTTAAGATTTATATCCTCGGTATGCCTCTATAAATAGCATGAAGAGTGCTTGCACTCTAAAGTACTATCTGAAATACCAAGATACATTATTTGTCTGACTTTTAACAATTTGGTCTATTTTTAATCATAAAATATTCTTTCTTCAGACATATACCTCAATGAAAATACCTGTCAGCAGATGGTGTGACTATTATAGAAGTGCAGTCTGTTTTTCACAGCCAATTCTTTTCAGGAGAAAAGAGTCCAGTCTTAGCCACCATAAAGGTCACTGCACCCAGCATGGGCTTCTGAAACCACTGTATTTTAGATAATGGAAGAGCAGGAGGGACTAAAGGGGACAAAAAGGTGAGAATCATTCAAGAGAAGTAGTTTTGGTTCATTATAGCACAGCAGTGGATGAGAAAGTTCCTTCCTATTGAGTGGTCAATAGAGCCATCTTTTCAGAAACTTCCCTGTTTGTCCATTTCTTTTTTCACAAACGATTCCTGTTTTCTTCACCTCCACTCTGACCACTGAATTTGTTCTCATCTATGTTTCATGTCATTTGCTGGAGTTGCCTCCATCTGTATACACATATATATCATGGGTTCGCAAACTCTTTTTGACTATCCCGGCTTTTTATGGACACAAAATTCTCATGTGCTAGCCGTGCTGGTTGGCTGTGCTGGTCGGTTTCCTCTGTTTAGTTGGTTTCACATATTATAATAAAGCATAAAACCATTTTTAAACCAAAAATCTCGGCATGGCACAGTGAAGACTGATGCACAGAAATTACATGACGGTGTCCAGGGTGATTAACATGATACTGTTTTGGATGCAGTGCTGCAGAGGTCTGATGTAAAACGGGGTTAAAATGAACTCCAAATTGAATGAAAGGCAAATTAAATTTAAGTTTAGTTTTAATTATTATTTTTATACATTCCATACATCGGGCTTACATTCATAGAGGTACGATAAGCAGATGATAAAAAAATCTCCTGTGACCCAATATGCATCTTTGAGAACCTACATATTATATGTTGTGCGTTTGCAAAGTCTCGCTTATGTACCCTGGAACTTCTAGCTGTGATTTTATTTCAGGGACTAAAGTAACTGGATAAAGAAACAAAACCATACATTTAATTGTCATTTTTAACACTTGGTTGCAAAGCCACTTTACTCAAGGACTCTTTCAAGAATTCACGAAAAGGTTTTCCATGCTTGGTGGCTCTTTTAAAAAGACTGCCTTCTTTTCACTGTTAACTTTGTTAGCTTTTTGTCTGTAGCCATGACTAGATAGCATTCTATAAATCAATCAGCAGGTGTAATTAGGTATAGTCCGAGGGAAAAAAAAGGCTCTTACATTTCAGCTAATTGTGTTAACACAGTCTGCTGCCACTGTCAGGTGAGAGAAAACGTGTTGGCCAGGAGGACTCTAATCATATATTCTAATAGAAAAGCTGCGGGCCAGTTAACATCTGTCTGAGGGCCACATTTGGCCCTGAGGCTGGACATTGGAGACCCCTGGTATAGGGGTTTAGGGTCTAATACAGCACAGTGTTTTAATATTGTTGTTGTTATTATTATTATTATTATTATTATTATTATTATTACTAAATCATTTATAATAGAGTTTTTTACACAATTACAATAGAAAATTGCAACTACTTCCCATCCTAGCTCTTTCCATTCACCTCATATAAATCTCAGAATAAGGAGACAATTATTATGAGCCAAAAGTAATGGGAGACAAGGGGTTTGGAGTGTCTTTTTGTAGAGAGCTCAATTTGATGGTTAACTCATTACGAGCTGCCTTACTGCCGCCTACTCTACATGCAAGATGGGCTTCATTAAAATTGGACACCTGTAGCACTGACATCGCGTGTTCAAAAGCTGGCCGTAATTATGCCCTTGAATATTTTTTTCGATGACTTACACAGTGTGCTCAGTGAACAGTATTTAGACAAAAAATAAAACCTTTTAAAAATGCAAAACTCTTTTGAAAAGTTCCCTCTGCAGCTACCATGTCAGTTCCTTTAATGATTAGGGCTTTCTGACAGGTCAGGCCATAAGACTTCCAACAACACTGGGCTGAAATGACTATTTTGTTTTTTCAGTCCATAAAACTTTTCTCAACTCTAAATGAATGCACTGCAAGCAGTGTGGTTCAGATCAACTCCAGCTCTGGTCTTTATTCTGGAATGCAATGTGATATGCAAATATATGCAAATATATGCTAACCTTTCTTGCATATACCTATACAAGCTCTATTTTGTCTTCTGGTGGTTCTGTAATACACCTCATGATTAAACTGTGATTAAACAGATCAGTAAACTGTAAACAAAACAAAAAAAAAACAAAAAAAAAAGATAAAATGCTGTAGTAGTGGCAATATAGCAAATCCAGATGGTAATATTAGTCTAGAGTTAAGTCATTAATGACAAAACCTCCAATAATTAGTTATAATTGATGCAGTGTCATCTGCAAGGTGAATCAATGTTTATATTAATACTGTATGCTTGTAATAATATGCTAATATGTTATAGTTTCTATAGTAACAGCCCATTCACAGGGACTTGTACAGCGGATTCTCCACATATACGGATTAAAAACGTGTAATTGTTGATATGGTGAGGTTTTCAGCAAGGAAATGTGTATTTAACATTTATGGAAGGAGTCTCCAGTGTCAGAGCTTTTTTAACAGAGGTAAAGCTGTGACTTTAAGGTTTCCGACATCTTCGGGAGCGTACGCTTTACAATTTCTTGTTAACCACCCTGAAGCTGATTACTTTCCTATTACACCACATCCCACAATAAGTGATGTTTCTATCATATTTTATGTTATCTTTGATGCTGAACTTTCATGAGACAGGTTTGTGCTCACATTATAGCAACTATAAACGGTTGTTTTCTTATCAGCCTGTTGTTAATAAGACAAAAAAAATGTAGCTTACAGACAAACCACAAAGCATAAACCTCTATATCCTGAACTCTTTCCCACGGCTGTAAACAAAGCTCTGGCACTGGAGACTCCTTCCATAAATGTTGAAGTTCTTCTTACATTACGGAGTTGTATGTCCTAAATTGTCACAGAGAATTCAATATTTGTGCATTTTTACCGAGTTGACACGGATGTGTCTTTGTGTTATGACTCAGCTCGCATATTTCATTAAGACTGAAGGCAGCAAGATAACAATGAATGTTTTCAATCCATTTTCTCGCTTTCTCTCAGAACGTTTGACATGTCAGTCGGTGAGAACGCATGAATAGAGAGAAAACGAAGGCCGTTTAACATGCTAGTTCCAAAGAAGTGCACCGTCTGTCACTTAGCCACTGAATACATTGACTGACATTGAATGGAGTCAGGCTTTAGGCACGCTCACACGAGAGAAGGTTCATGGGAAGGAATTGAACTTGCAAGAGATAAATCTTGTATAAATGTGTCTATAATTAACCTTAGGAAAGGATGTTTGAGAATAAAAATCCCGCATGAAGACTGAGGGTAAGAGCTGAAAGCCAAATTGTGTCAAATACGGTGATGTTAATCTTAATTGAGTTTGATGTTGAGTTTTCACACTAGACGCACTCCTTTTGACTTTTCATGTCTTAATCATCATGTAAGACGTGGTACGCATACAGTATGAAGTGACAGCATATAGAATGGTACAGATACGGCTAATAAGATCCATGATGCGTTGCATGCTCTGTGGAACGCTAGCTCTCGGTTCTCATATCCAAACCCACACTGTATTATTTGTAATCTTTTGGTCAGCTGTGTCTACATTCCTTTTCCTTTTTTTTTTTTTGAAAGCTCAAGCATATCACTCGGTTTCTAAGTACACTCACAAAAGACTTAGATTGCAAAGCATCCTGTTCATCTGGCAATCAGCTCAACAGAAGGTCGACTTGTTTTTTTTTTTTTTTTCTTTTTCTAAAATGTAATATTATGTAATAACAAGGTTATTTTAGCTGAACATTGATTTAAAACACACTGTAGTATTGATTAAATGTTAGCAGCTCATACAGAGCAAAGGAAAACTGTGTAAGGTCAATGGCAATAAAGGTAAGAGTTAAATCAACAACTACAGGGCTCAAGTACCTCCTACAGTTAGAATTGATTTTAAATTCATTTTGTTGAGGGTTTTTTTTTTTTTAGTTCTTAATGGCTTTATTAAATGCAAACATCAATCTGACATAACATTAAAACCACTGATGGATGAAGTAAATAACGTTGATTATCTCGTTACAATGGCACCTGTCAAGAGATGGGATATATTAGTCAGCAAGTGAACAGTCAGTTCTCGAGGCTGATGTGTTGGAAGCAGGAAAAATGGGCAAGCGTAAGGATCTGAGCGACTTTGACAAGGGCCAAATTGTGATTGCTAGACGACAGAATCAGAGCGTCTCTAAAACTGCAGGCCTTGTGGGCTGTTCCCGGTATGTAGTAGTTAGTACCTACCAAAAGTGATCCAAGGAAGGACAACCGGTGAACCGGCGACAGGGTCACGACTCACTGATGCGTGTGGGAAGCGAAGGATAGCCAGTCCGGTCCAGTCCCACAAAAGAGCTGCTGTAGCACAAATTGCTGAAAAAGTTAATGCTGGCTATGATAGAAAGGTGTCAGAACACACAGTGCATCACAGCTTGCTGTTTATGGGGCTGCGTAGACACAGACCGGTCAGAGAGCCCATGCTGACTCCTGTCCACCACCGAAAGCACCTACAATGGGCACATGAGCATCAGAACTGGACCACGGAGCCATGGAAGAAGGTGGCCTGGTCTGATTACATTTTCTTTTACATCATGTGGACGACCCAGGTGCGTGTGCATCGTTTACCTGATGAAGAGATGGCACCAGGATGCACTATGAGAAGAAGGCAAGCCAGTGAGGGCAGTGTGATGATCTGGGCAATGTTCTGCTGGGAAACCTCGGGTCTTGGCATTCATGTGGATGTTACACGTGGATGACACGTACCACCCAAGTATTTCCTAATGGGCTCTTTCAGCAGGATAATGTGCCCTGCAACACTGCAAAAATTGTTGAGGAATGGTTTGAGGAACATGACAAAAAGTTCAAGGTGTTGACTTGGCCTCCAAATTCCCCACATCTCAATCCGATCGAGCATCAGTGGGATGTGCTGGACAAACAAGTCTGATCCATGGAGGCCCCACCTCGCAACTTACAGGACTTAAAGGATCTGCTGCTAATATCTTGGTGCCAGATACCACAGCACACCTTCAGAGGTCCTGTGGAGTCCATGGCTCGACGGGTCAGAGCTGTTTTTGTGGCACAAGGAGGATCTACACAATATTAAGCAGGTGGCTTTAATGTTATGGCTGATCGGTGTGTATCTCTGAAAGTCAGGAAGACTGTGTTTTAGGTTTTAAAATATTTCTGTTCAACAATATCAACATTTTTCTTTAGGAAATGAATCGTAATTTTACATACATGTCAACCCCGAAGAGGAATAACACAATACATTTTCAAAAGAATGTTTCGCGTAGAAAGTATGAAATGTTTCCACACGGCCGACAGTTTCACTGTTGATCTGCTGCTCAGACTGTTTGAATGATGTGACTGCAGTCATTTTCATCAATCATAATCATATAAATCAAATAATCATATAAATCATTTACAGTCTTTTGTAATGTAATCTTTTTTTTTCTGAAATTTCTATGCATCCCTAATAAATTCAGTTGTTATTATAGTTGTTAGCTATATGCTATAAATACACTTAATGTTAGCTATATACTTGTTTATTGCAAGCGAAACTGAACATACGCTGAAAGAATGCTAGGACACCGCATCAGCGCTTCTTGAAAGTGAGAAAATCAAGTTGAGATGATAGCACTGGCCGGAACGTTAGTAATGTGAGATGAGGAAAAGGGGTGTGGCTTCCTGGGGTGTCACTTATACTACACAAGTGACTTATACTACACTTCACACTCACAAGTGACACTTGTAGTTCGTCTTTTGTGGGTGTGTAGCGTGGGTGTGAAACTACTGTATATACAGCTTCTAAAGCTAACTAGTTAAACACAAATTAAATTACACAGTAATCAGTGTGGAAAACTGGTTGTTGATTTAGATGCTACTCTTCTTACTAGCTTTACTGGCAGATTAGCAAAGCAAGCTAACTGTACTAGCTACGTACACTCACCAGAGGCACCAGCAAACTCTGCTGCTTCCTACCAAGACTTTTTTTTTTGTGAAATGTGAAAGGTTGTGTATAACAGGATAAAAAGAAACCACAGTTATAATTTTTTCATCCATTTTTGCACATCAAACTGTAAATGGGATGTAATTTCAGGTTGTCATTTGACACTTGTATCTAATTGATGCTCTACATCAGGTATAATCACTAGGTCAGAACCTTTAGCTGAATTTCCTGAGGCATAAAAAACCTTATTAAAACATTTATCACACTAACTTTGAGGAAAGAAAACTACACTAATAGATATTTTACTGAGCTCGACAAACCACTTGAAGATGTCTTGTGAAGTTTAAAGCTTTCATGGACTCTCACACACACACACACACACACACACACACACACACACACACACACACACACACACACACACACACTCATTAAACT
>CM074932.1:20944653-20961784 GCA_037576815.1 Pangasius larnaudii
GGGCTTTTCTTTATAGGAAAACAAACAGGCACATTCATTAGGAGGCAGAACATCTCGATGGGAGCCTCCTAGTGGAGCGAATGTGTGGGATGCTTGAAGAAATGCGATTTTCATTAGTTATTTAGTTTAGTTATTTCCATGGTTTAGCTCAGGTTAGGGTTAGGATAGAGTTAGTGGGTTGGGGTTTGTTTAGGTTGAGCTAAGGTTGGACTAGGATTAAGGTTAACTTAGGCTTTGCTTTATAGAAAGAGTTAGGCATAGGATAGAATTTGATTAGAATTAGGTTTGGACTGGGTTTAAAGTTAAGCTAGGGTTACATTTGGCAAGGGCTATGGTTTGGGTCATGTTAAGTTTAGAGGTTGCCTCAGATTAAGGATGGGCTGGTGTTTCTCCTTATGCTTACAACTTCGTTTTCATGGAATTTCACAAAATACAACCACATCACTCTCATTTTAATTATTGTACATATTTATTATAAGATCAGGTTGTTAAATACAGTTCACTGAAACACAAAGTCCCATTTTGGAAAGTAGTGGTTAATCAGGAATTTCTGATTTGCATGCTGATAATCATTCAAAAACTCCAAGAACCCAATGATACAAGTTCAGTGGAAAAGAAAAGAAGCCAGTTTGGAGCTGTATAAAAGTTTCAGAAAAGAGTTTAGAACTGGGTTAATGGTGTTGGAGTTTCTGATGGTGCCAGACATGAGACACTGAACAGTTTGAGGCTGAAGGCTGTTTATCTGTCGCAGGATAATGAAAAGATGATCGAGGCCATGAACTAGGAGCGAGTGCAGGTCGTATCCTCCTCTTTATACATGCATGAGGTGGCATCTGGATCTGTCTCACGGTCAAAAGCCAATGCAGATGGGGGTTTGGTCCCAAAATCAGTTTATAGGCTGTTATGAGAACGCAATGGAGATCCATTAAGGAAGGAAGAAAGCATTTTTTTCCCATATCTGGACTCCACTGCAGAGCTGTTATTATCTCACTGAGATGATGAGAGTGTGTTGCAGTGGCATTAAGGTCCACTTTAAAAAGCAAGTTTTCAACTCCTACGTTTCAAGTTTAAGTCAAGTGTGCAGTTTGATCCATTGTAAAGTCATTGCTATAGCTGGGGGGTTGGGTGATGCTGACATATCGGGCCATACATCCAGGAAATGAGCAGCATTACCCAGAATGTCTATTCATCTCAACCTGGACATCATCCAGATTGACCATCATCTGAACACCAGCCCATTTACAGAATGGGCTCAGAGTCAAATTAACAGTGGAGGTTATATAGGAGGCATATCAGTCAAAATTATTTCAATACTCCTGCGCCTTTTTGATACCAAAGTTTAACAGTCAATGAAAATACCCTTATTTCAAATAGTGTGGTGATTTATATCATTTTTTCATCACAGACAGGGTGACTATTTTACTTTTAAGTTAGTCAGGTGATGGAATAAAAACCTAAAAAATGTCAATATTTCTTTTTCTTTATAATTGCAATGATTTTATGACAACAAACAGAACAAAATACACAACAAACAAAACAATAAACAAAAAGTGAACACAAAAAAAAACAAACAATAAACACAGTAAACATCATAAACATAATGAAGACATGGCAAACAATAACAATAACGGCAACAAATGAGACAAAAATAACAAACAAACCTAATCCACAACCCCAACCAGTAAACACAACAAGTAGAACAATAAAAACAACAAACAGAACAATAAACACAACAAAAATGCAACAAGCAGAACAGTAAACACAACAATCAGAACAACAGACCCAACAAACCAAACAATAAACAGAAAAGATGGGACAAGAAACATAACAAACTAAACCATAAACACAACAGAACAAATAGAACAATACACACAAACAGACTAAACCATAAACACAACAAACAGAACGATAAACATCGCTACATAATTTACATAAATGCACGTGAATGGCCGTAATAGAGGATCTACAAAACATAACTAGTCACCTACTTTGCTGAGTTACTGGTTAACTAGTAAACATCCGGTTGTTTCACCTCAAACCTGTTTAGATTAATAATAAAGTTCCTTGCTTTAATGGTACAGCACTGCCTCGGCTGTGGTACAGCTCTGTCTCTGTGCTGTGAATCTGCACTGGAAAATAAAATGATATCAAGTCAAAGCTGACATCTTCCTCCTTCTGTTTTCGTTTTCCACGCATTATTACCTCCTGACCAGCTGCCAGGAGGAGCGCCGGGGATTTAGCTTTGCTAGCAAAATGCAGGGTGAAATTCCATGCTAGTTTAAGGCTCACAGGTTTTCATGGACAAGTGAAACAAAAAACCTGAGCCACCTGTCATGGAAGTGTTGACGATGATGATGATGATGATGATGATGTAACATCAGTACAGCTCTTCATCACATGTGAATAATCACATGAACCTTACATATGATTTTTAGACACTTTACATAATTTACCATTAATTTTTTTTACATTTTTTATACAATTAATTTGTCATTTTTAAAAAAAGATTTTTTACAAAACTTAATTATATCATGATTTTTTCCCACATTTATTTTCACAATTATTATTATTATTTTTTTTTTTACATATGATTAATTTCTTTTTACATGATTCACTTTCACATGTGATTTTTTTTAATGAGTCATTTTTCAGATTTTTTTTTTTTTACACATAAATTCATTTTCTTGAAATTTTTATTACACAGGATTAATTTTTTTTTTTAAAACACAATTCATTTATTTTCACATGATTTACATGATTCATTTGTTCCATGTGATATATATATTTTTTTTTTACATATGATTCACTTATTTTCACTAGATGTTTACACACAATTTACATAATTATAATATATACACATGTAATTTATTTTTAGACAATTAGTTTGTTTTTAAGTGTCATTTTTTCATGATTCATTTATTTCTGCATGCGTTTTCTTCACAGTTCATTTATTTTCACGTGTGATTTATACAATTCATTTTTCATATGTGATTTTGTTTACACATGATTATTTTCACATGTACTTTTTTGTGGTTTTGTTTATCACTTGTTAATTGTTCAAATGACATCACATTAGTTCACGTGTGCAATATCAGGCCATAACTTTATATAGCAGTTTGACATTTTGCATGTGATCACATATTACTCACAAAATCCTGTGTGACCCTCTAATCTCAAATTCTTTAGGAGAAAGAATGAGAAAACACACTCTCACACACACACACACACACACACACACACACACACACACATATGTAGCAGCCAAAAATATAAGTGGGAACACAGAGCAACCCATCAGTGGAGGTCTGACACAGAAGAAGTGGGCTGTGAAACAGAGCCGCTCTGAAACCACACACACACACACACACACACACACACACACCAACCACCTACACATCCTTCCTCCACAAACACAATCATAAAAAAGAGGCCAAGGCAAAATAATCCTGCTCAGAAAAAGCAGGAGACAAAAAAAAGAGACAAAATGAGAGCGAGTCAACGGAAAAACCCATCGCCGAACATGATTTTTGACACCTTCGACACTCTGAGCTCTCGTCTCTGCCCTGATAGCGACGCATTCAGTGAACAAAATAGTGATTTCCGGACAATGAGCCTGATTAGCTTCAGGCTTAAACTCAAGCACTTGTCTTAGATTTGAGTCTCAGCTTGAACACTCAGATGTACTCCATCTCCATCTTTATCACTGATGAAGTGGTTTCTCTCTCTCTCTCTCTCTCTCTCTCTCTCTCTCTCTCTCATTCTCTCATTCTCTTTCAGTTTTCCCATTTGAGAGATGTTTAAATCTAGCATTAAAATTTACACCAAATTAACAGTAATAAAATGCAATCATTTCATAATACAGGAACAGATTTTAATAATCCCAGCACGAAGACGTTATGAACCAATGATCTCCGGCTTCATGCAGACAGAACATTCGTGATCTTATCATAAAATATTACTCACTCAACAAAGTAATCAAAGTCACATGTACAGTTCAGCTTTAAAGCAAATCTCCCTGAACGACTCGTATATTCATCTTTATAATTAGCTTGTGAACTTCAAGCAAGATTTACAATGAAAATCGGAACTTGCTTTTTTAGTTTCATCGACATGTTGCTCTCTTTTTTCTCTCTCTCTTTCCTACATTACCCATAGTGCCATTCGACTACATTACTAGCAAGAGTGGCGCAGTGGGATTCAGCCCTCGCTTCATTTCTATCTAAAGACAGCAAAATTTGTTTAACTAATCGTGAAACTCATCGTAACTGTGCTAACGATCACAATGGCCCCCTGTGACGCCCAGCCTCTAATGTGGATAATAAAAATACAGCTCCAGTCAAATCAAACCTACAGAATTAGCACCAGAATTGCTAAATACAACAAAGATATTTCAGTATAAACATATTTCATGCATTTCAGTGTGGGGTTTTAGGTTTACGTTATGCAAATTTACATTTTTTTTTTAGCCAAATGCAAATAGAAGGTTATTAATTTGTAAAATCAAGTACAGTTTTTTTTTTTATTATTATAAGGCTCTACATATCTGGGATATGGGACATATCTGTATTCTTATTATGCAATCTCATAATCTTATTAAACAACAAATAAATGTAACCAATAAACGAATAAACTCATCAGAGAAAGACATGCTTTAAGATGACACGTGAAGCCCGACTTCCCTTAAAATTTCAGTAAAATGCTGCAATGAAATGTTTCGATACTAAATGTAGAAATGTGTCGGCGTTATTCATCACTCTTGGAGAAAGTCAGTATTTAGTGAATCAAATTATCAAATATTTCGCTTCAATATTGTGCTGTTCATTCAGTTAACGCAAACTGTTTTCGGTGGACAGCGCAGCCTGCGTGAAAATGACCTTTAAAGCCGCTGATAGAACTCCACTGATGCACGGCTTGTATGGGCGTCTATGGCAGATTCAAATACACTGTGTTTTAATGTGAGGAGAGATGAATGCTCATTGGATAACAGGATTTAATACATCATTCTGAGCCACGCCCGGATGTAATGTGTCTCCGGGAGTGAATGGGAGTGTGGGTGGGTGAGTTTTGGACAGAAAAAATCATCTCGATGTCTTCACTCATCCCACCTGGACACACGGCTTCTCCTTATGATATAATGATTGGTGGATCTCTTAAAGGGGCGGACCCTCGTAACCTCGTAACTGAAATGGTAATAAACATGTCTGACGTCTCAAACTTAAACATATCAGGGCCAGATGGACTCGCAGAGTGTTTGAAGCTTGAGGAGTCAGTCAGTAAACCATAACAACCCATAACAGTGTTATACAATTAGTACAAGTTGTTGTTTTATCTTTGTAAATGGTACATATTCTAAATAAATTGTAAGCATAAAGTTTGATTATTTGTGTTCGTTTCTGAATATATTTGTTTAGTTACAGATCTAGTTAGCTAGCTTACTTTTTTTTTTTTATAGATGACATAGCAGACACTACCAATTTTGCCGACTTGATTTTGGAAAAGTTTTTTTTTTGATGCTCTTACTTATGAGCAGAGATTGAAAATTAAACAGGAGGCCAGAGCAACAGATGAAACAGAACTCACACACAGATACTTCAATAACACACACCTGTGCTTCTCTTTATTCTAGAAACCACCAGGTTGCCGCTGATGATCATTTCTGCCTTTCGGTCATTTTTATTTTTTCTGATTGAGTTCTCTAACATCTGTGATACAAGACTGTATTTCACTTTTTACGATCTGAGCTCGTTCCAAAACAACATCTTTGACATTCCATTGTAAAACCTTATTAAAAATGTTGTAGAAAATACAATACACGTTTCTGTCCAAGCACACAAACATGTCTTACACATATGCTAGCTGACCTTCGGCTCCAGTTACACTGAAAACTTCAGCTTATTTAGCACATTGCATGAAGGTAGCTGATGTCGGTAATGTTTAATGCTAATGGTACGCGATGCTAACCAAAGCAACAGCTCACCATACTGAGGCTTTAACTCTGTTCTTATCTGTCACAGTGTACGTAAATATAACTTGGATGTTGACTGGTCAAAAGGCGGCCTGTTGTATTCATCCCGGATGATAATTTGCCGGGAGATAAAGAGGCTTAGCTTTGAGTTTAAATAATTCAATTTCGAGACCTGATCAAAATAAAGCCTGAGGAAAATCAACACTTCAGGCGCCAGATGCTTAACAGCAATGTGTGAGACAGGGGAGACAGATTAGCATCTCTGACCCAATTTATCAGCTATCTTCAGTTTTAAATGCTTCAAATTAAATACAGCATGATAATGATCTACAAATTATGCTATGCAAGACAAAACCTGTGGAGATTTCGGCATTTCACAGCTCAAGATCCAACCTGCGGGAAACATGTGCAGGTAAACAGTTAGCAAGCTGAGTGAGCTAGGCTAGCTAGGCACATCATTTACTGATATGTTTTACAGTATGAAAGCTCTGTATTAAATTTAAAATGTCACTTTGATGTTCAGTAACAATTTCCTGTTGTGTTAAATACATTTACATTTTGCTAAAGTCTATAGGTAACGCTCAGGATAATGTGTAAGCGGTGTCTTTGATAGATGGCTAACTATCTAGCTATCTTATGAGTAAGCTAGCTAGTTAACGAACGTAGCAAAGTACTGAAAGCTCAACAGCATTTTGGCTAATTTAGCTAGCCAGCTAATTTTATGATTCTTTGTATACTGTTGATAATGAAGGTGGTGTTCACTTCAGCATAGCTCACTCGGTTAGTTAGCATAATTGTTTCTCAGATATAGAGCGCTTTCCGATTAGTTATGACAATCGTAGAAATTTTTAAAAAAGTCATTTGTGAGGTAATTGCTCAAGCAGTTTTTCACCACACTACATATTTACTCTTACTTGAGTAATTCTCATGATCACTACTTTTAATCAATGTTTTGGTGTTTGGAAATATAACTTTTAGTCTTTGGTTATTCTTTTAATATTACAGTAAACACTTTGCAGAAAAATAGGAACACCACAGGAGATGTCAGTATCCTGCAGTGAAGACGTTTATGTGCTTAACTCATTTCCGACCCGATAAAATCTCACACATAAGACATGAATAGTTTCATTCGAAATCAGCAAGACGTGCATTTTTGAATTTCTGTTCTGTAATTTTTGAGGGTTTTCGTCCCTGGTTATATACCTACACGTATCCATAAACAAAACAAATAATAGCTTGCTGGATGAACAATAAAGTATTGCGATAAATATACGTCCCGCTAACACGCCAGCACGGCTGCTCCATCCATTTCTCTCCCGCTGATTTGTATCCAAAGTTGTAACAATGTGTTAGACGTGATTGTTTTGCTCATTAGCTAGTCTCCATTCTCACACTCGCAGGAGAATGGCGCCCATTAGCAGCACTGCACCATGGGATGTGAATTCATAAATCCCAAGCTGTCAAGCGTCTCACGTACTGGTTTTCAAAACAAGGCTTGGAGAACGCAACACGACGTACGACAATGATAATTAATATGCTCGCTCATGCAAAATTTCATGACAGCCCGCAAAGACGTTCATACGAGCGGTTTTAATCCAGAGCTAATTGAACATCTGTGCGCTCGAAATGCCAGCGTATGGATTTTTTTTTACCTTAAGTCCCACACACATCATGTTATTAATTAGTAAACAGATTGCTCAAAACAAGGCACTGATGTCGTCTACATTTAATGTATATGTTTAGCTAAACATTGGTGTTTCAGCCTCAGTAATGAATCACTGCAGGTATTTTAAAGGGTAGAAACGTGGCTTTCATCCATCTGTTCATAAGAAAGTGCAATAAAATCCCACCCGATACTTTTACACTGTTTAGAACTGGTATGTAAAGTTTGTTTGCTTGTTTGTTCATTTGTTTGTTGTTGTTTTCAAGGTCTTCCTGAGCATCGTGTAATTATTTTCAAAGTTATAAAGCGTAAAGGTGTTAAAATGGAAATTAAAGTATTTATATGAAAATGCCAGAACCACATAAACAAATGATCATTAAATAGATACACATTCAACAAGTAAGAAATGAAACATTCCATGCTGTGCTGTTAGTACTACCACCTTAAAACTGATAATAAGTGTTGTAGATGTTAGTTCGTGTTCTCACTTACGTTATAGCAGCTATAAACAGTCGTTCCCTCACCAGCCTCTCTCTTTTCTCTCTCAGAGTTAATAAGACAAAAAAAAATGTTAGCAAGAAACCGCAAAGAAGCGTAAACTCCTCTGTCCTGAAGATATCTGAAAAGTTACAGCTTTACCTCTGACTGTTACAAAGCGCTGACACTGGAGACTCCTTCCTTAAATGCTACATAAACATTTATTCTCCTTACAGGAAACTTCCCCATGTCAATGATTTTTTTTTTAATCCGTTTATGTGGAGCGTTTGGCGTACATGTCCCTGTTAATGAGCTGTTACTCTAGAAACGATAAAGTATTTAAATGAGTCCATTAATCTAAGCCTGTGAGTTGGAGCTGCACTAATGTCAGAGCTGCTTTTATAGAAAATGAATCAACACTTTTAGACCAATCATTTAGTTCATTAATGAAACATGTTCAAATGCAAAACTTCTGGAGGATTAATAGGGATAAAATGATCCCGTCTTATTAAGTAGAAAACCCTGTTATGAATCTGCAAGCGTGCACGCCGATCTTGCACAAACTTCATAATAATTATCAAAGGTGAGATAAGATTTGAGAAGTTGTAAGACCACTCGATTAGGGGGTCTAAGACTATGTGGGAAATATAGGGACATCAGGATTCATGAAAATTCTCAACATTTTTATTTATATCACAAAAAAAAAAACCTGTCTTTATGTTGCATGGGTTCCTGTGTGATTAAGTCACGTCACATTTGTATGACAAGATCATAAAAAAAGGATATAATTCTATATATAAATTATATAATATAATTCTTTGATATAAAAATATCTCAGGTTTATTGTCAAACTGACACACGACAATTTGAAATCATCCTAATTATCTTTATCTAAATCCAATTTTCTGTTTTTATATGTTTTTTGGGTTCAGTGTTTATGTTTACATGAAAAAAAGAATGAACAGGTCACGTGATCCGCTACTTTTTTTTAATTATTTTTTTTATTTCGCCAAAATCATGCCAGAACCCTAGGGGTTAAACACCGATCCCACTGCCTCCCTGCAAGCTCAGTCACACATTGTGTAGCCATGGGGGTGTGTTTAAATGTTTAATCCTCAACAGTGACTCATAAGTTCTTCTTAAACCCTAATTATGGCTCAATGACTAAAGCAAGGCATTAAAGGCCTTTTTTAGTGCTTTAGATCACTGTGTGCTTACAAAATGGTGTTATAATTGCTGATATTGAAGAGCGGCAGTAGAGTAATAAAAATCAGTTATGCATGTCATCTTTTTTAGTCCTAATGTTTGTATGCAAAGCAGCCTTGATTAGGACTTTTGTGATGTTTTTTTGTCCGTCTCGTCCTTTTCAGAGGTGCACTTATTTAGAGCTAAACCTCAAACTGGGAGCAGTCATGGCCCTAAATAAATAAATAAATAAAACAGACAGACAGACAGACAGACAGACTGATAGATAGATAGATAGATAGATAGACAGATGGATAGATATATAGATAGATAGATAGATAGATAGATAGACAGACAGACAGATAGACAGATGGATAGATAGATAGATAGATAGATAGATAGATAGATAGATAGATAGATAGATAGACAGACAGACAGATAGACAGATGGATAGATGGATAGATAGATAGACAAGAATTTTAATAATACTTACATAAATAATGACATAAATAGATGCAGGGATAACAAACGGTAGATAAATAGAAATAAAACTAACATTACAAATATAATATAATAAAATATAATATAATAAATAAAAAAATAAATACATTGAAAATAAAACCCAAGAAAATAAATAAATAAATAAACATTTAGTAATAAAGCGGGCCCAAGGTTGTCTTTTATTTTGCATGATTTGCTGCTCAGAAAATATGAAAGAAAAAAAAAAACAATCTCTTTTTTTATAAGCATGCAGAATCTTATACCTGCCCTCTCGTACCTGAAAGGTGAGACGGTAATACATCTCAGAGCTCAAACCGTCCTCCTGATGACACTGATGATGCTGTGACACTACAAGCCTTCAAGCTGCTCACTAAGGATCTCATAACATCTCTTAGAAATCGCTTATATGTACTGAAATGCCGGGGTTTTATCTCCTCCTTTAGTGTCGATGGCAAGAGAAGAAATCTTGAGAGAAGAGCCACTTTAATGTAAACATTTCGTTTTGCTGAACACGCGACTCTATTTGCAGAGACATCTTGACCTTAATCTAAAACTGAATGTGTGTGACCTGAAACGTCTCAGTCAGCATCACAATCAGCACGTTTATAGAACACCGAGTCTCTTTAGCGGTCGGGAAAACTTTTCAAAAAAGAGCGTGTCTAAGGTCAGTCCGTTATTCAGCGCTCACGTACCGAACGTTTTGTCCAGGACTACCTTGGAGCTGAAAGAGAATTCACACAAGTTCAAGCAGTAAGCAAACTGTTTTTTTTTATGTGTACATTTAAATATTTATATTGTAATATTTTCAGGGACATTGGCGAGTGGATACAGCGCAAGGGTCATGGTTTAAGCTTTTAAATCATCGCTATGCTCTTTAAAAAAAAAAAAAGCATTAACTTACAAGAAGAAAAACAATACATTTATTTTTCTTTTAATGAAGACTCCAATATACAGATCATCAATCCGTCGAAGGGTTCATTTTCACGTAACGTTAGTCTACTTGGCTAGAGTTAGCTACTCAGGGAGTAAATAATTTAGGTTGAGGGGGTTCAGCTGACATTAAAAAAAAAAGTTGTTTTTTTATTATTATTGTTTGTTATTTATTATTTTGTTAATTTGAAAACTGAAAATGCTGAGTTACAAGTGTATTAAAGTAAATGTTATCCCATGCACACATTACGATTTTGTGACCTTGTGGCTTGATTAAGTTTTGCACAGGACTAACTGCGGGAACACAGTACGAGGAGATAAAATGCAACGTAGAGGGTGTGCTGGATCAAGTGCTATTTTATAAGCTGCTGAATAATGAGTTTCTGAGTAACTTTCCTCAAGTAAATACAGACACAGCTTTCGGATGCAAGTCTCCAGACAGACAGAGACAGACAGACAGACAGACAGACAGACAGACAGACACACACACACACACACACACACACACACACAGACACAGACACACAGACACAGACACACACACACACACACACACACACACACACACAGACAGACAGAGAGACAGACAGACAGTGAGTGAGTGAGTGAGTGAGTGAGGGAATGAATGAGGCACGAATGTGAGGGTTTTTTTCTTTTCTTTTGAGTGTTTGAAATTGCGCTGAAAAGCTTCTGAGAAATAAAAGTGAGCCTGGAGCTCTGCTGAAATTCTGCCTGCCTCTCGAGTCTTCCTCCTCACCCATACACACCGGATTCTACATCGCATTTCATCAGTGCTCTACTCTTCTGGGAGTCTCTTTGAGTCCTGACCTCTCTGGTTTTTTTTTATAAAAAAAACTAATATTGCTGCTAATATTGATAATAATTAGTGCACACAACGCAAAAACGATCGTTTCCATGACAGACTTTGCACATGACGTAATTCCCACCATTTATTTACCTGCAAAAGTATTCTATTGAACACACACACTGATATTATTTTGGATTTTAAGGGAATAGATAGGCAATTAGCTGCAATTAGCTGCACGTGATCCGAGATCTGCCCCTGCTGGGCAGGAGGTTAATTAGTATGACACACACACACACACATATTAGTATGTACAGAAGGAATCTTTGTTTTTCCAGTTAATTGGAAATATTAATGATGATTCATAATTAAAGATGCAGCAGAGACATGTCCCACTGATTGCATCTTAAATAGTCAATTAAACTGAAAGAAGGATTTTTTCTCCCCTCCCCTCACATCATCTCTCCCACATAATGACATAATTACGTGACTCGCTATATAGACCTTGAAAAATCCCCATGAAAAGGTTTGAGAGCCATGATTTGATTGCATATGATGACTTATTTCTGTTGAAACAGAAAGCCAGAGGGTTGAAGTTGGAGCTCTTGATTGATTTACACAACAGCCAATGCCGTTTGAGATATGCCATGCCACACCCCCGCCCAATTTGAAAAAAAAAATCCTGCCAGTAGCTTAGCCAACTAGCTAACTATAGCCTTTCTTTGATCCTGAGCTCGGGTTCCTGTCCGTGTGGAGTTTCACATGTTCTCCCCGTGTCCATGTGGGTTTCATCCTACAGTACATGTAGATGACTCGAAACTGCCCCAGGTGTGAACGAGCGTTTGTTTTTCTTTTGCATTCCATTAAGGTCGTATTCCCAACTCATGAACAGCGTTCCGGGGATGGGCTCTGGATCTACCTTGACCGTGACTAGGACGAATCTTTTACTGAAGATGAATGAATGAACAATTTTGTGAAACAAACAAACAAACAAACAAAAAGTTTCATGGCAAGACTCTACAGGTAGAAATGATGATTTGGGTCAATTATTTTTTTAAGATTTTTGAATAAATTGCATCTATAAGATATTGCCTCTTAAACTGTAGTAATAAAAATAGCAAAACTCAACAGGAAAATATGTGTATTTCATTGTTTTTTTTCTTCTCGCAACCACTATATTTTGATCAGAGGGAAAATCCAGTGGAGAGAATGCTGGCAGCCGCCCCTCGCCGTGACTACCAAACTGTGGTGTTTTATCCACATCAGCCTTTTATTTAATTTCCTTTTGGATGTTTCCTCTAATCTGTTTCCTTTCCAAGTTGGATACCTTGGATTACAATCATTCTGATTTCCATTCCACTGTGAAAACTCAAACCGTCACTTTTTCACACGCAGCCTCCTGGTTCCCCTTCGAAATGAGGAAGATCATAGCAGCAGGTCGTGTTTTTGAGGGACGCGGCGGTAAGTCTTCCCTCACAGTCAACAAATTAACCTGTAAGGATCACTGAAAGAAGTACTCAAAGTCTCTCCAGGAAGCACAGCCACAGTTTCAGTGTACGATCGTCAGTAATAATTCAGGAACATCGCAGCGAATCTTTTCCTCTATTAACCATCTCCGGAACCCAGAAAAAGCACAACTAACTGACGCCACATTGGAGCAGTGCAATAACATTTTCCCTACGAAATAAAAAAAAAAACCCTACTGTCACACTGTATTAATGACACTTCATGGGGTGCCTGCCTCTCTGTTCCTTTAATGAGGTTACACAGGGTGAAATTGAGTGCATCATCAGAAGAATGAAGTCATCCACCTGTGCCTTGGATCCCTCTCCTCCAGCCTTGCTGAAATTGTTTATCCACATTTGAAGTCCCAAATTGTTAACAGCTCTCTACAATCTGGCTTTTGCTTAAAGCTGCCATCTGTAGGCCTCTTCTCAGGAAGCACACATTACACCCAGACATTTGGTGCAACGCCAGTACAGACCCATTTCAAATTCTTTCATGTAAGGTTTTGGAGAAAGCTGCAGGATCACTTCATCTCAAGTTACAGATGACCTGCTGATTGTAGCCGATAATCATTTCTTGCTATAAGCGGTGTAAGTGGTTGCTTAGGGACTGCATCAGGCAGTCTCAGGGGGGCTCCTTGTGGTGTGAAAAGAATAGAAACTAGAATTTGCCTAACTAAATTAGGTAACCTACTTCAGGAGATCACAAAGAAGCAGCAACCATGAAGCGTGTATGCATGAATTGCAGAAAGTAAAAACTGCTTTCACTGCTTTTCACTTTCTTGCGTCTGAATGTTGATGTTATTGAAATGGAAAAAGTTAGTAGCTAACTCGCTAGCTAGCTAGTATTTAGAGTAAGAAGTGTCAGGCTAAGGCATGTTAAGTGGCTAGCTTGTTACTATTAGCTATTACAGCATTAGACTGTTGACCTTGAAGATAATCATCGCTCAGGTGGTCGAAACCTCAAAGATGTTTAATTCTCTGCAGAACTATAGCAACTCTAATCAAATGATTGCAACCAATGAAGTAATAATTTTCCTGAGTTCAAACCTTTCATCATGCTAAGTAACCTAATGGTGTAATGGTTATTTAAGGTATCCAGGTAATAAAATGGCAATAAATTGTGAGAAAAAAACACTAGGAGGGCCCCAAAATAGCCATGGATGCTGATGTCACTCAACTGTACTGCCCCCACTAAAACCCCCATAATGCTATCTACCTGCCTCAGAGAGATAAAGTTCAAGATGGAAAATATTTCTCCAAATCAGGGGAAATGTTATTTTAGCACTACCCATCACCCACATAACATTTTCTGCCCAAAATATCCCTCTCTTTGAATCAGTCAAATCTGGTTTAAGGTTTGATTCCCAGTTAACCTTCAATGCCCAGATCATACATTCTAGCTCAAAGAACATCTCCAAACTCTGCACCATCTTAAAGGGCCTGGATGCAGAAAAACTCATCCATGCTTTTGTTTCCTCGAGTTTAGATTACTGCAGTGCGATCCTCATCAGGACTCCTGCCAAGATTCTCCACAAAATCCAGTCTTGCCAGGATCCTGATGAGGGATGAACACAGCTTTCCCATTCTCCTTTAGGAGGTGTGTGGAGGAGAGGGCGTAGTCAAACTCCAGGTTATGAATGGAGGGTGGAGAGAGGAGAATGAGTGGTAAGGATGAGCCTGCTTTGGGTTGCAGTGAGCAGCATGGAGAAGATAAAGGGGGAGATGAGAGAGCACGTGGAGGAGAGAGACACACAGCAAGAGCCGAGCTGAACCGTGTGCGTGTTTGCGTTCATGTTTGTGCATGTCTCTGTGTGAGATAGCGACTTAGAAAGCCCTGGAAAACATTCGAAGACGACCGAATGGAAAATGAAGAGCTGGTTAAGTTGTCCCAAGCCTGCCTCCTGATTCCTCAGTGTGATATAAACTCCTCCTCCTGACCCTGGGGAAACGCCCCACCTCATCTCATCTCCACCCACAACCTACCATCCCATAATAAGCTCCTACAAGGACCAAACTTTAAGCTGCAGAAGATCAGGTCTTCTGCTCAGCATCACCTCAGCTGTAGAACAGTCTTCAAGTTCGTGAAATCGAGTCAAATATTTTAGTTTTTAGATGTCTTGCATTCATGAAATTTTACAAGATAGTTCCCATCCGTAATTAGAACAATATTACAGAGGAATTTCTGATAAATGTTTATTGCTGTTTAATTTATGATAGATTGGTCTTCAACAATACTGGTCTTCATGATATTTTGGTGCAACAAGATATTTTAAAAGACTTAAAATTATATCAAAATGTCACCAGATTCTTTTATTGGCCGTTTGCTATAATGCATAAGTAATGTTGTGGAGTTTATTATTATTATTATTATTATGATTAATATTAATATTAATATTATTATTATTGGGGATGTGGAGTGCAGGTATCATAGGCGAATAATGCAAATAACCTTATATAACATTAAAACACCTCTTCCACCCGGGAGCATCCACCTCCACACGCCGACGCCGACCACAGAGAACTTGGAATAAAAAGTATTATTATTATCAGCTACACATTAAGAGAAGGTTAAAAGTCAGAATTCTGCAGCATTAGTGTGCATTCTCTTTTAAACAAAGTGCAACTCACTGTCTGAGAAGCTCTTTCTTTCTCTCTCCCCCCTCTCTCTCTCTCTCTCTTTCTTTCTCTCTCTCTCTAGATAGAAGCCAGCCTAATAATCACGGAGGGAGAATATTTAAGCAGCTGTAGTTCCATACTGGACCTAAGTACTATTTTGAAAGATTTGTATTTTACTCAAATATTATTGAAATTGAATATTTGTAATCTTACAAGCAAACCTCCAAAAGAAAAGGCTTACCTTCTCCTTCCATTTTCATTTAAACTTTGAAATTTCGCCGTACAATTCCCAAACGCTTTCTTTTTTTTTTTCCTTAGTGAGATGCTGCCTTTATAATTCACCATCAAGCAAGTATGTTAGCTTTAATTTAAATTAGCTAGTTGTGTAATTAAGCTAGCTAATGAGGTAACTCGTTTTGTAAATCAGCTAGCTATTTAAGCTTTGTAAATTGACTGTTAATTTAGCTAGCTAGTTAAGTTTTGGTTTTGTTTCTAATCTGACTTTGCACTCGTTGTTAAACATTCGCTAACCAGCGAGCCAAATTTTAGGTTTGTCCGAGTTAACAAAATATTCTCCTTATACAGTAATGCAGGATTGGGAGCGATGGACTGGTGTGTGGTCAGTTCTTTTCAACAACTTTTGAAAACTTTAGTTTATTTAACTGTTGATGCCTTTACTTTTCACTCAAGTAGATTTTTGAGAAGATAACCATACGCTTTAACAAACATAGAGACAACCCTAACGTTAACCCTTGACATTCTGTACTTTTAATAAATTAAGTTGCCAGTAAGCTACTGTAAAAATTACAAGATACATGTATGAACTAAAATAAATACTGCTGTAAAAATACAGTCCTGTACTTCAATCGCATTTTACAGTCACAGTCTCGCTTCCATCATTCAGCCATCAGTAAATAACAATATAATATAAAAAATAGAAAATAAAAATAAAATTAGTCACGTTTGTATTTTTTTTTTTACAGTATGGCTCTTCAAAGCAAATTGTTAATGAAACAATTAAATAAAAACTAATAAATAAAAGACAAAATCCTGATTATAGTTGCCAAAATAAATAAATAAATAAATAAATAAATAAATAAACAAACCCCAGTACCTTAAAAAACACATAATGGTTCAGTAAGTGCTGTTGGAGCTGTGTGCTTCACTCACCACAGAACAGCGAAATGCAGAAGATCGACCGTTTAACAATTTTGGGTTATTGAATTCCAATGAAGTTATTTAGAGAAAAGGGAAAAAAGATGACTCGCTACTTTCACAATGCAATGCACAGACACACAGTGAGAAAATAAAGAGGAAAAAATATATACAGTGCGTTATTACACTCTCAAATCAGAAAGAAAGAAAGAATTAAGAGACAGACAAAGAAAGAAAGAAACAAAGAAAAGTGTACGATCTTCCTGCAGCAGAGTGTATGATCTTCTTACGCTATAGTGTATACGATCTTCTTACGGCAGAGTGTA
>CM074932.1:20961884-20973880 GCA_037576815.1 Pangasius larnaudii
ACGATCTTCTTACGGCAGAGTGTACGATCTTCTTACGCTACAGTGTATACGATCTTCTTACGGCAGAGTGTACGATCTTCTTACGCTACAGTGTATACGATCTTCTTACGGCAGAGTGTACGATCCTCTTACGGCAGAGTGTACGATCTTCCTACGGCAGCGTGTACGATCCTCTTACGGCAGAGTGTACGATCTTCTCACGGCAGAGTGTATGATCTTCTCACGGCAGAGTGTACGATCTTCTCACGGCAGAGTGTACGATCTTCTCACGGCAGAGTGTACGATCTTCTCACGGCAGAGTGTGCGATCTTTCTTACAGCAGAGTGTACGATTTTCTTCCAGACCGATCGATTTTGTTCCTAACAAGGTCTCACTGATGGAACAGAGAAAGAAAATGGTTGATGTATACAAGAAGGACTTGAGGGACAAAAAAAGAGTGTCACATTTTATTTCATTTTTTTTTTCCCACCAAGTGTGTGGGCACAAAGATTGGCTTTCAGCTGCCAAATGTCCCAATTCTATCAAAAGAATTCCTCTACCAGAGCCATTTAGAGCAGTCTTTTTTTTTTTCATTTCATTATCGCACCTTGCCACATGACGCTAACTGCAAATTCAATCAACAGAGAAAAAAACTTCGTACTCAGGCGCTGATATACTGAGATGCCAAACAAAGGATCTGATGTGTAGTAGAGGTGTAGCTTATTATCTTGTTAAATTAGCTAGCTTGTTAAATTTTATGAATCAGCTTGTTAAATTAGCTAGCTAAGTTATGTAAATCAAACTGTAATATATGTTAGCTACCTTTTGAATCATCTTGGAAAGTTAGCTAGCTAGTTAAATTGTGTAAATCGCACTAGTTGGTTATCTTTTTGTGAATCAGCTTGTTAAATTAGCTAGCTGTTTAGGTTTTGTGAATCAGCTTGTTAAATTAGCTAGCTAGTTAAGCGTTGGACATGGTGAACTTGTGCTCAGCTCTTTTCACCAGTTAAATGTTTTTTTACACTTGAATACTTGAGTAATTTGAGTATATTTACTTTCGCTCACTAGATTTTTGCCTCCGTACTTTCTAATTTTAATTGAGTATGATTTTGATTTTTACTTAAGCACACTTACAAAAGTACAAGAACTTTTTCCTCTGGAAATGGTGAAATGCGGAGCCTTGTGTACACCGTGTGCACGGTTTGATCTGCTCAGATCAAGGTTGTTGCTATAGACACCAAGACAACATACTGTTTGAGAGGTTTTCTTTTTTTTTTTTGAAAAAGGCTATCTGTCATCTCTTTCTTTCACATTGAACTTGAAATGTGAAATGCGGCGTTTGGTGTACACTAGCTGTTCTGTTCGCTGAAGGCCATTGCTGCAGACACGAAGCAATGAAGGTTTATTTTTCTTTCTTTCTGTTTTGTTCTCGGAGCTTTGCTTGATTCTGAGAAAGTGTTTTCTTTTTCAGGATAGCACAGTACCAGTCTGTGACTGTGTTCGAATACAGACTGGCTGTTTTTCAAAGACTAAAAGAACTGTAAGACTCTTTTTTTTTTTGTATATTTGCATTTCTGAACGTGCACTGTCAAGTAACTTGTCATAGTGCATTTGAGAGAACCCTGATTAGATTAAGAAAACAAACTCCAAAGAAGTACGGAGAAATTTTACCAAGTCAAAATCTTACACTGCCTTTAATCTTAATCTAATCAAGTGGAAGTCAAAAACAGAACCACCTCAAACAGTACTTTGTTAGTTTTTTTTTATATATCTTGTTTTATATATATATATATATATATATATATATATATATATATATATATATATATATATATAAATTCTCTAGCTGGTTAGCTTATGTTCAATAATCCTGTTGGAATTAATGAGGTGGAAGTAGCAACAAAAAACAAACCTAGCTAGCGAATTTACTTAATTAACTGAAAGCTAACTTACCACAACACGATTCTTTGGATTTGATGGTAAATTTTTATTTCATTTTTACATAGGCAGTAAAAGAATCACTTCATCATATATGAATGGTTAGTAAATCCAGCAAACACTAACGAGAACACTAGCTCACATTCTAGTGCGCAATGATGTGAATTTGATTGGATGTTGTTGTTTTTTTTTTTTTTTTAAATGCTAGCTTATATAAGCCAGCAACTGGGCAGAAAAATATCTCGACGCATTTGAGATTTTTTTTTCCTCGTTTCTTTTTCAAATTTGATTACCCACTTGCTAGCTATCATAGCTAGCTATCTCTCCTATCCTACCAACCAGGGAGGGTGAATGCTAACGTGCTTCCTCTGAGACACGCAAAGCCAGACAACTATCTTTTTGAAAGTAGAACACACTCTGAGGTAAGCACTATCTGCCCTCTTCCACATACATGAGCTCACAAATAGCTAGGATTGGCTAGTGTTTCTGTGATCTGAATGTTTTTTTTTTTTCTGTTGCTCCACTCTGGGACGCCTTTGAAAGTCAAAAATGAAGACGTAAGCCGTAAAAAGTAAGTATTTCAGAATAGAGGTTTGAGTAATACTTGAGTAAAGTACAAATCACCCAAAGAATTTTACTTAAGTACTGCTGCAATTAAGCACATTCACTGGATTATTTTCCAACTCTGATTAAATACAAGTTCTCCTCGTGGGTGCCTTTTGGAAATTGTCCATTATCCCTTTAAACCATGAAGAAAAGAAGGGAGAAAGAGAGCTTGTGTTGGTTTCTCAGCAGTGGAACAGAAGATTTGTGGCCTAAGGGTCTTGGAATAGCTCACAGCATTTATATACATGAAAGACAAGCAGCTGCGTTAGTCATGTAAGTGAATGAAAGGAAATGGGGACGGATGGGTTGGAGGCGGATTAAGTATGATCAGTATATAACATATTCTCATTCTTCATTTCTGATCATATTTAGAGCAGGGCTATTTTCGGACGACTGTAGGCATGAGCTCACCATTTTGTGCCAGATTGCTGGTACGAGTTTCACAGATTCCCTGTAACCAAATATTTTACACAATTTCACAGATAAGGCTAATCTATAGAATGGATTTTTACAGATACACTTGGAGAAAACAAAAATCACAGTTCGTACAGCTTTTCTAAAGATATTCAGGCATTTTCTCCAGAATATTCACTTTTTCAGTATTAAGCCGCTCGAAAATATGTCACATCCTTTGACTTGTGTACACATAGAAGAATCAGAAGAAGCTACATTTCTAACAGAAGGTGGTGAATTGGTCCTGATTGTGAAGTTCTTGAAGCAGAAGCTAACAGTCATAATGGCTTTAAACGTTTGACACAAATTATAAATGTCAAGGCATCAATTTCTTTCATGCCGAACTTACAAAAGCCCTCTCTGTACCCACTAGGGCCTGCAGCTTTTATTGTATAGCCTATTTAACTTGACAGCTGGGCGTAAAAAAAAAAATATGCAAGCAGGTAATTATTCAAAAATTGTAGTAGATACCTGCTGGTGTGTTTTACATCCACTGCTAACTACCAACATTTCCACCGAGAGAACTCCATCAAGGCACCACAGGTTCAGTACGTGGAAACTACATCAACAAAACAAACAAAAAAACATAAGTAGCTTGAAAATAATGAAAAATAATAATGAAAAATTAAAAGGAAATGCGTTGGTTTTCTACTCAATGTTGTTTGTTTCCAGCAATTCAGTTCAATTTCAGTTTTCAAAATTAAATACATTTCATACCTTTAACATATATTCACAAATTATACATTTTAGGAATTTCAAGCATGTCTTCTTCTTTTCTTTAGGGCTCCCGCAATGGGGGGTGGGGGGGTGACCCGTCCCGGTGCGTTGAGCTGACCAGATGAACCAGTTTTTTCCAGCACTGGCGGTCTTGTGCCAGCTGCTCTGCATCCTCCACAGCAACTCCGTATTGTTGGAGGTTCCCCGCGACGACGTCGAGCCACCGGGTGCGGGGCTTGCCTCGTGGTCGTCTCCAGCCTGCAGCCCTCGGGTCAAACTGGAGAATGGCTTTTGTCGGATGGTCAGGGAGACGGAGGACATGACCGAACCAGCGGGTGCGGCGTTGTGCGACCAGGCCAGATGCTCTGAGCTGGCACGTGCGGGCTCTAAGCGCCTCGTTGGAGACTCGCTGGGGCCACCTGATGTTTTCGATGGTTCTGAGAGCCCTGCTATCAAAGCCATCTATTCTTGCAGCCAGAGTCTTGTTTAAGGGCCATGTTTCCGAGCCATATAGCAGGATAGAGAGTACGGCGGAGTTGTAAATCCAGAGCTTCGTCTTGCGTGAGGTCTGGTGCCGCCAGAGTGGTTTCCAGAGAGACTGCAGAGCTGATGCTGCCAGGGCTCTTCTGCGGAGAATCTCTGGTTTTAGGTCCCTGTTATCTGTCACAGTGGATCCCAGATATACAAAGTTCTTGACGGGCTCTACGATGTTGTCCCCAAGCTGAAGGGGAGGTGGATCCGGTCCATCACCGACACGCATGAACTTAGTTTTTGTCCAGCTGGTCAGTTTCGTAACAAAGGGGAGTTTCTCCTGGGTGGGTTGTTAGCCCTCCGCAGGATAGTCAGTTGGTGGGGCTGCCACCTCACAGCGCACCGACACGCTGGGGTCTTTGTTTGTCTGGAACCTTCCCTGGAGACTGGACCGCCAAGGGTGACCCTACCAGGAGTAAGCTCCAGACGGCATGTGTATAAAAAAAAATAAATCCCAAAATATATGTTTAAGAAAATGCAGGTACATGGTTTAGATTCACTTTCGCTAAATTAGTATTACACAAGCTCGTTAAGAAGGAGAGGGAATAATTCATAAGTCTGTCACATAAGGAATAAAACACTCTGTGTTGTGATGTTACAGGAGAATAATTAATGATGAAGTCATGTGATGAAGCAACTTGAAGAGTTTTTCTAGCCAATCGTGGAAACAGCGTGTCCCAAAGTGTTTTATTCCTCTTATATCACAGAAATTTGCCAACAGGTAGATGATAGAAATGATAACACAATAATAATAATAATAATAATAATAATAATAATAATAATAATAATAATAATAATAATAATAATAATAAGGGAGATTTTTCCTTGCCACCGTCGCCACTGGCTCGCTCATTAGGGATAAATTCAAATATTTACAATATATTTTTTGTGAATCCATTTATTTCTGTAAAGCTGCTTTGTGACAATGTCCATTGTTAAAATGCTATACAAATAAAACTGAATTGAATTGAATTGAATAATAATTCAATGAACGAGCATTATTCAAAGGTTTTTCTCTATTATCTCTCTGTGTGTTTTATTACCTTGATCCTGATTTCAGAGGAACTCACTTCAGTGTTTTCCGTTCTCTGTCTCAGCTCATGAAGGACTTGGTAATTAGTGCATAAGTGGAATCTGATGAGTTTGGATTAGAAAAAAAAAATCACACAAACGTGCAGAAAAACAGGTCTCCAAGCGGCAGGTTTGTAAACACTCAAGCGAAGTACCTCTGCTAAGACAAATTAAATAACCACTTGACATAACTTTGTTTTATATCTACGCTGTAATGATGTTCATGAAAGGTCAGCATTGTGATTTCTCTGCATTTAACCATTTCAGATGTCAAAAAAAAAAAAAAAAACACTTCACTTAATTTGCTCGATTACGTTTTACACCACAGTGCTCTTCCAATTGGTCAGAAGGTGTTGATTAATTTCCTGTAACAGCAGCCCTGACAGTCGTGCAGCTAGTAATAACAGGTTTATATTAATACGTTATCACTTCTATTGTAGTGGAGGACACTTCACATAAACAGATTAAGAAATGTGTTAATCACTGATATAGTTTTATACGTTTTTTTTTTTTGTAAGGAGACACTTATTTAACGTTTATGGAAGGAATCACCAGTGTCAGCGCTTTGTAACAGTCAGTAAGCTTTCCAGCATCTTCAGAACAGAGGAGTTTACGCTGCTTTGCAGTTTCTTGGTCACACGACAAACATGCATTTTTTTGTCTTGTTAACCACGAATGCGAGAAAATAACTAGAGACTGTTTAGAACTTGTGCTACAACTTGTTTCACAGCAGTTCCTCAACATTAAATGGATAAAACGTGCAGTCCTTACTAAATAAAAAATGTAAACATTGGAAAATTGCTGCCATATAAGAGGAATAAAACCCTTGAGGACGTGCCGTTATGGAAAAATAATCAACTTCGGTATTGTAGCAGCAACTCAGTAACCCTGTTGTTGATTATTTTACTGTAACAGCATGACACGGAGTGTTTCATGCCCTACATTTCGGCTAGCAGCTGCTATCTTGAGCAACATTCAATCTTGAATAATAAATTACACCACCACTGTTTCTACTACAGTCGAGCATCCAGCCACAATGTATGCGGACATCGCCTTATCATAAATTGTACAGATCACATGGTAATATTTAGCGTATTTCCTCATCCTCTATAGGAATTGCTATAGAACCGAAAAATGGAAAGTTGTAATCGAGCTGCAGGGTTGAAAAACAGCCGATGTGGACACTCAACCTCTGCCAGTTTGCTTTATCGATAACTGACAATAAAGTAATTATGCGTAAACAAAGCACTCTAGCTAGGCAAAGCTGCTCGGTAAATATGAAAGGGGAAAGTGTGTTCAGAGCTTAAGCACCTTCCTGGAAAAGCACACATGCGATCGATATTTTCTGATTTGAATGCAGATAATTAAGCTTTAAACTTCTTAATTCAGATTTTAGTGACTTTACTGCAAAACCAGATGGATACAATATAATGTGTGAGCTAAAGCTAAAGGATGCAGCACATTGAAGTCTCTGTTAAATCATCTACAAGGACGTGAAGAAGCATCTCGTCCCAGCTTTAATCGTGACCTTTATCTGTGATTTTCAGATTTGAATAATCAGTGAATGCCAGAATTGATTTAATGAAGAAGGGCAAGAAAAGGTGAAGAGTACAGAGAATTCTACATCTCAAAGGTAACAACTCTTGCAGAAATAAGCACAGAAATGCACAAAGGCTTTTAATCATGAAAACATGTTTTAAGAAATAAACTGATACTGAGAAAAAGAACACAAACTAAATACTAAATGTTACTCGAATGTGGGGCAAACTAGACAAAACACTCAGGGCCATAAACTCAACTACTGACAAAACATTGCTGATGATATAGAATTCTTAATTATCAAGCTAAACATTTGATGCGGTAACCATATCTATTCCCGAAAGAGCCAAAGCAGTGGGGGTGAATACTTATGCAATCAGTTCTTGTTCTCACTTATATTATAGCAGCTACAAACACTCGTTCTCTCATCAGCCTCTCTTTTTTCGGTCTGAGAAAAAACACGTTTTAGTAGACGTTTTAGTAGAAGGCGCGCATTAATAAGAAGAAGAAGAAGAAAAAGAAGAGGAAGAAACCTGTGATTTGCAGCTGCACTACTGTCAGGTCAGTCCACACCTTCTGACCAATCAGAATCCAGTTTTGAATCCAATACAGTTTGAGTACGTCAGCTGAACATACAGTGTGGCTGTGCGGTAAAGTTTCTTCTCTTCAGCCTGACATGGTTCTCTATATGGCTGGATTAAAGAATGAGAAGGTCAGAAGAACATAAAGAAGAACATCCCAGAGGACATAGAGGATACCTGAACATCACACAGTTCAATTTGTCACCCAATTCACGTTCTCGATATATCCGTGCAACCTGCCGTCTGGACGTGATGCCGTACGCAGCCGAAGGCGCTTTATGAACACAGACACTCTCACACACACAGATGGCAGTTTGAGCCTGAGAAGGCTAATTTATTAATAAGTTGTGGAGGATGGAGTGAAGAAGGTGAACCCAGGCTCGCTGCTGCGAGTGTCATTTGGCTCCAGAGGGCAGATTTTTTTTTTCTCACCATTGTGTTGAAGGTATTATGCCATCTGTGGAATCAGAAAGCAAACAGGTTAAATTAGGAGATATTAGTAGAACAGTCCAGCCTCTAGTGTGAATGTGTGTGTGTGTGTGTGTGTGTGTGTGTGTGTGCTCGTGCTTTTGTCTAGCTCTGCTTAGAACAGACGTGTTTATTTCAGTCCTCCATTAGCAAATTCAATCCACATGAACAAGTCAAGAGCTTGCGATGTGGCTTGTTTTTATACCTTTTCTATCAATTTACTGATGTAATATCCAACAGAATTCAACCCTGGTTCATGTGAATTCTTCAGAATTTCATTTGTGTCACCCAGAAGAGGATGGACTCCCTTTCACGTCAGTTTCCTCTCAAGGGTTCTTCTTTCTCCTGTCTTTTTTTTTTTTTCGGAGCTATACAGTATTCAGAGCTGTATTCAGAGTTGAGCTAAACACACAAAGCAAAGAGTTTAATTGGAAAATTGCACACAGCTGTATTCAGACCTCAGATGTAACTACAGTGCTGTTGAGAGTTATGCACAAAGAGCGAAGTTTGTCTAAAGCAGACGCGTGTCTCAATTATGTACAATCCTTACTTTGAACTACTTTGAATATGAAATAAATAAATACATTTCAAAATTATAGAAGGTGCTGGATCTATTTTATGCACTGCTGGATAAAGCCATTTTTTTAAAACTAAACCAAATTTGCAGTGATTAATGTAATAATTACGGCTAGGACTATACATTAAGCAATATTTTAATAGCAATATAATAGACTCCTATTAGATTTGTTTCAACACTCGCCATCTTTGTATACATATATCCTTATATTGGTCTTTTTTTATTTTTCATGTGTAAATTGTTTCTTGTTTTTTATTCTTGTTTACATAGTATTACATTTTACAGCAAAGAAGAAAAAAAAATTTCCTTCTTCAGTCTACATTTTCTATCCCATACATTTTTGGGGTTTAAAGGCAAAAGCTTGTGTTTAAAAGTATACACTTTTGACAAATCTGGCAACCACTGATGTATTTTTACTAATCTGAATGCACAAAATGCCAGAAAATGTTACGAAGCTCCTTGTTTAATTCAGAGACTGCATTGTTGCCCCACCACTACAGGGTACAGCGACGCTAGTGACATAGACCTTTTTAGCATTAGCTTTCTGAGCCAAAGTGTAACAGTGCAGTGTGGAGGACTCCAACAAAGCAACCTGTTGCTTTCATACTTTCAGCTTTGCACCAAGCTTATACCACCGGTTTTATACTCTCATGTGACTTGGATCTGTTCACTGGTTTTGACTGAACTCAGCCTGAGCTTCAGCAAATCTATTGAGTTTTCGAGCCTTAACTTAGCTTCTGTTGACTTGGGCAGCTGCGTAACCCAATTCTAAACACACATAACCTTCCATGTGTAAATACTGTCATATTTTTTTGAACTGAACACAGCCCCAATGCTCTGAATCACATTCTGCATTCTGCTAAGCTTCTTTGTGATGATGTCTATTGTTGAAAAGCTTCACGAAGCAAATAAAATAGAATTGTATTGAATTGTGTGTCTCTGTCCGTGGTGCTGATCTTGTTAACTCTTGGCTGCAGTGGTACATTTTATATGAATTCTGGCATCAGAAGGAATAAAAAGTCCACAAAACCTTTAAAATAGAAAATGTCCTATGATTTGTTCCCCATCTGAGACAAACAGTAGCTCTAAATTAAAAGATTAATGGGAGAATAAATTTGGTGTTCAGAATTGCTGACAGAGTGTAAATGATGTCGAATTTAGTTGGATGTCTGATAACTAACACGGCAAAGCAGCAGCAGGTTTAAGATTAAACCACGTGGAAAGTGTCTTTCAAATAAGATTCCTGAATCATTTCTGAATTATTTAGGAATTGTCTGTTGATATATATATATATATTCTCTGAGAGCAGAGTTTTATTGGACTGATATGGGGTTAACTAACTTAGTTATAGTCCTCAACGAAAGCTAAATTTAAGATGTAGTAATAAATTAACTGCTATTTATGGAAGAAACTGAGGTAAATAGATAAATAAATAATTTTCTCTCTCTTGAATATAGTTTGCAAAAAAAAAAAAAAAAACAACAACTCGGTTTGTCACGTTACTGAGAAACCGCAAAGAACCGAAAACGCCTCCATCCTGAAGATGTCATAAAGATGTCGAAGACGTCAGAGTTGTGGTTTTCACCTTTGACTTCTACAAAGCGCTGAAGCTCGAGATTCCTTCCGGAAATGTTAAATAGCATACCACAGAAAATTTCACCATAGCAAAGATTTTAGAACCTATTTATTTGGAGTGTCCGGGGTACAATTCCTTGCGAAAGAGCCGTTACTATGGAAACAATAACGTAATAGAAGAAGCGTATTGCGCTGTCGTATAAAATATATAAAATATTTAATGGTCACTGTAATCTGCATAAAATTTGGTAGATCATCTTCTGAATCCACATGAAACTTTTATCTGTGTCTCTGTGACAGTAACAGACACAACGTCCAATTTCTGATCAGACCATTCTCATTTTTCTGTGCCCTGGAGGAACAGAAGCACCAGCCTGGTAAGGATACACATTTCAGCCACAAGCCAGAGACAGGACTTCCTGTGAGAATCGACACGACGTCCCAGCGCTCATGACAGCTGGGATTTGTTGAATTCGCTCAGCAGGAACTGATCCAGCTGCCACTGAAATGCTTACTGATTGTTTTTTCGGTAACATGCGTATAAGTCATAAACTATTATCACTGTCCTATCAACACGACGCGTTAAAAAAGGCATAAATAGTTATGAAAACGCATTATGGTTTATAGAAATGTTTGGTATAATACATTTATAAATGAATAGAATGCATGATAAGTCATGTTTATAACACTTTCAGTTTCTCAGGTTATAACCGAAATATAATATAATATGTTATATTTATGTGCTAGTAAGTAAAGTGAGACATATTTTAAACAAAAATGCAAATCACACATTATATTAATGCGCACTTTTTTTCAAATATAGTATCGTTTCTATAGTAACAGCTCATTCACAGGGATGTGTGACGGACGCTACACATAATCTAAGCATAATACTAAACATATTTTTACATGTTGTGTAATCGTTGATAAGTTTGACGTTTCCTTAATGACAATAGACGTTTATTTAACATTTATGGAAGGAGTCTCCAGTGTCAGCGCTTTGTAACAGTCAGAGATAAAGCTGGAACTTTAAGCTTTCCGACATCTCCTTCTGAGTTTCTCAGTAAACAAGACAAGCTGTGTTATTTTTGTCTTATTAACTTCAAGAGAGAGAAAAACAAAGAGAGGCTGGTGAGGGAACGACTGTTTACAGCTGCTATGACATAAGTGAGAACAGGAATAACTTCGACATTAAATGTAGCTATAACGGTATAAAAATTGTGACGTGTCCTTCTTTAACTAATAAAAGATTGCAATTGTTAGCAAATTGCCGCGGTATATTTGGAATAAATGTGCTGCTATCGAAAACTAACCAACTCCAGAGTGATGCTCCATCACACCACTCCAAATGTTTTATTCCTCACACTACCTGAAACCTCAGGGAACGTTATAACACACCATGCAGCAGGAACTCAATATTTTAGTTTCACGTTCACACCCTGAATTTCTGCAGCTTCTTTCTGTTAGCAACCTGATAAAGAGAGCTGGAATTCTTTTTCACTCAGGTTGAATGTTGTAAATGTTTCTAAGCAGTGAGTCACAAGTTTAAGGCCAAGATCTTTTTTTTTTTTAAAAGATCCTTTATCTGAAATGATAGAGTTGAGGATAGAATAACATATACACTAAAGTTAAAAGACACCAACAAAAGGAGTCCAGCTTGTCTCTTTGGAGAGATGGTGTAGGTAATATTGCTGAAAACAAGACCATGTCTGAGCTGGTTTCTTCTGGGCCGAGCTGGTTTCTGCTGGTCTGTGCTGGTTTGTGCTGGTTTGTGCTGGTCTGTGCTGGTTTGTGCTGGTTTGTGCTGGTCTGTGCTGGTTTCTGCTGGTTTGTGCTGGTCTGTGCTGGTTTGTGCTGGTTTGTGCTGGTCTGTGCTGGTTTCTGCTGGTCTGTGCTGGTTTCTGCTGGTTTGTGCTGGTCTGTGCTGGTTTGTGCTGGTTTGTGCTGGTCTGTGCTGGTTT
>CM074932.1:20976561-20998077 GCA_037576815.1 Pangasius larnaudii
ACCAGGCAATGTTTTTCCAATCTGTGCACCACTGTAGCCTCCTGTCCTCAGCTGACTGGAGTGGAACCCAATGTGGTTCAGCAAGTGCATGTTGAGATGCTTTTCTGCTCACCACGTTTGTAAAGAGTAGCTATTTGAGTTAGCGTATCCTTCCTGTAAATCAAACCAGTCTGGCCATTCACTTCTGAACTATCTCAATAACAAGCCTCAACTGCTGCTCACTGGCTGTTTTTTGTTTTTCACACCATTCTGTGTAAACTCTAGAGGCGTGAAAATGCACGAAAATCCCAGAAGATCAGCAGATTCTGAAATTCTCAAACCAGACCGTCAGATACTGGGATTAGATTTTCCACCACTCTGATGTCTGATGTGAAGCTTGAGATTACCTGAAGCTCATGACCCGTATCTGCATGGTTTTAGGCACCGCATGAACGACCAGGTGTACAGGTGTTCCTAATTATCTGGCTGGTGAGTGTATACATAACCAGTACATACTGTATACAAACACTATAATTATGCTATATTATATCTGTTGTATTCTTTTTTTTTTTTTTTTTCCCGACTGTGCAGGTTCCTGCTTTTCTTTCTTTCTGTATGCTGATTTTAATTGCTCATATGCTGTGTTTCTTTTATAGGTAACGTCTAGCAGAGATATTTCCTTAATTACATGATGAATGTGGAATAAAGATTGAATCATCAGGATTGTCTGCTTGCTCTTTTAATAAATCTGCATTCGCACCCAAATCCTGTGCAATCTCCTGAGCTAATGCCTCTTCGTATTTTCTTATATTTTTAATCATTCATATGAAATATTTGCCACAAAAATCACAAAAATCAGAGCCATTGTAAGGTGTTTTATATGAGCATGGGATATTAAGTGTAGGCTGTGTTCATATTCATTTAACCCACTAACTAATGGTGGGCGGGGTTATTTTTTCCAATTGACAGAGTTATTATATACGTCTGCTGACAAGGTCTACAATTTGTTGAAACACATTCTGTGAATAATTTTTAACTCTTTACAACCTACTTGTATTTACAAAGGACATATGGTTCCACCCGGCTATATGAAATTTAGTTAAATAAATCAACGTATTACCCTCAGCAACACTGCTGTCCAACATGAACATCAACTGCTGCGATGTAATATGTAAGGAACAAACACTCCGCGTCGTGCTGTTACAGGAAAATAATCAGCGATGGGGTGGTATGATGAAGCGGGGTGTCTCTTACCACCCTGAAGTTAGTTATTATTTTCCTGTAACAGCACATCCGACTTTTTTATTTATTAAAGAATGATGTCGTCTACTTTGTATCTGTTTATAGTCGTAATGAATGTTGTGTAACATCCATGAAACAATTTCTCACTTGCGTCATAGCAGCTATAAACACACGTTCCCTCACCAGCCTCTCTATTTTCTTTCAAAAATACTGTTTGTCATGTTACGCGGAAACCACAAAGCGTAAGCTCCGTGTCTTGAAGGTGTCAGAAAACTGAAAGTTAGAGCTTCTATAAACGTTAAATAAACATCCCTTTACAGAAAAAAAAAATTCACCATGTCAATCATTACACACATTTTCTAAATCAGTTTATGTGGAACATCCTCTGTCCAATTCCCTGTGTTACTATAGTAGTGATGATTTATTGTAACTACAGCACAGAAAATTAACCAACACCTTCTGACCAATCAGAATTGAGAATTCGAACGCAGTATGATATAGATGTGTTATGTAGGAACATATGTCTGAAACACCAAGTCGAGGCATCGCTGCACTGGGATGTTTCAGAGAGCGAGTCTTTCCAAATTGCCTCATTCCAACCTTTCGGAGGTCTTCTGAACCATGTCCAGAAAGGAAGCATAATCCAAGATTTACAAAAAGAGGCGGAGCTTGTGATTTATAATTCGGTGCATGCAACTCTCGGAACGAACTGCCTAACAAGACGATGAGCTTCTCTCTCAGTGGGATGTAGCAGACCGAAATGAAGAAATTCCACATTGTTTTGCCTGAGTGTGATTTCTCCAAGATCAACAAGCCTACCTACACAAAACTCCGTGAGCCGAAGGTCCGTGTTGCCATGGGTACAACGAGCCCACTGGCAGCAATGCGTCCATTTATGAACAGAATCTATCTGTTAATCTGTCTCAAATTTCTCACACAGGATAGGAAACTGAATTAGAGAATTAGATAGCAGCCAGGGTGCCCCTGTTTAGAAAAACCCCGCTGTAATGGGAGTAATATGACACTCGCATGCCGGCTAATGATGTATATCATCATATAGGGTGGAAAAGATTATGGTCCAGCGCTGGTGCACAGGAACATCTCTGCTGTGGGTTTTGTGTTGGAGGTTTTTTTTTTTTGTTGTTTTTTTTTTCATTGTAATAAATTTAACATCCTGAGTTAGATCTTAACTCAGCAACTCAGCCCCCTAAAAAAAAGCTGCAGTGGCTTGAATACATCATTTATAGTTTCTACATCAGGCTGCTATAATACTTACCTGCCCTTACCTGGTAGCAGTAACTCTGAAATCATCACACCATCTTCCTCTACTATTCATCAAGTAAGGAATAAAACACCCCGTTTTTACGCTGTTACGGGAAAATACTTAACTTCAGCGTGATAACAGTAACTCCACTTCTTCACATCGCACCGCGCCATCACTGAATATTTTCCTCATTAAGTAAGGATTAAAACGCATCTCTGTTGTGCAGGTGTAGGAAAATAATTAATGATGGGGTTGTGGGATTAAAGAGAGTCACTGCTACCAAAGTGGATTATTTTCCTATAACAGCACAACACTGAGTCTTTTATTCCTCTTATACCAAGGAAATAAGCCGGAGGTTACAAATTTTAATTTGTAAAAAGACATCACTTTTTTTATCTGTATATAGTTTATAGAACCATGAAGTAGTCATACAAGTCCCTCTGAATGAGCTGTTACTATGGAAACTATAAAAGGATTTGCAGCTGCACTAATGTCCTACTGTTACAGGAAATTAATCAACACCTTCTGACCAATCACTGTGGCATAAAGGTAATGTTTTGCGTAGTTTACGATGGCACTGCTACACGAGAGATGCTTCATGAATAACCTCTACTTTAATGAAGTGTGTTGTGCCAAGCTGTGTCGTGTGTTGTGTGTCTTTTCAGCTTTTGCGGCTTTGACTTGAGTTCCCTGCGATGCCACTTTACCGTATTGACCTCCTCTGCATGGCTGCTCCACTGGAGATCCAGTCATTCTGGAAATCCATGGCAGTGTTAATGCTTCGGGTGAGGCATGTTCCAGCTTGTGACTCATTTCTATGGGGCTTTGTTGATCTTCTTGCTTTTGTTTGTAATTCTGTCAGGCTTTATTTCGGGTTTTGCTCGTGTCTGTTATACTGTTCGGCTGTTTTAAACATTTGGTAATTACGCAACAGTTTAGTCGTGTCCCGTTGCACACAAAATCTATTCCAAACATGTTTTACTTCAAGCAGGTTTTGCTAGCATAAGCATTGACAACGTGCTCTCGCAGATTATTATAAATGCCACGGTTGTTTCTTCCCCGCACCATGAGCTTCTCATTAGTTCAGATTCTGGACGTTTATTCGTCTATTTGATATCATTCTTTACCTGACGCTGCTAGAAATTGTTCCTGAGATCACTGACCTTGCACTGACCTTGCATTGTTTGTCACAGAGAATGACACGTATCACGTCTTATCTCTGGTGTTCCTCAGGGTTTCATTCTTGGAACACTGTTATTTCTGTTCTCATGACTACTGATTTCCAAGGTGCTGGATGACTTTAATGATGACATAATGCTATAGGCTACTACCTAGAGAGTTTTTAGAGTAATATAATCATAATCGAATGTCCAGAGTTGAAAGCTTACAGTCCTCTAGCACACGCCTTAGCAGCCTTAGATTTTGAGCAATTTTAGACGTTCCTTTGTTCAGCTGTGTTCGATACAGCACACAAACACACACAAAAGACCTGACACATTTTACACATTTACACAAGCGAGACACATTTTACTTCTGCAAGGTCACCGTGGTGCACACACGCATTTCTAACGTACAGACATCATGCACTTGTCTGTGGTCTTAACCTCCTTTCGCTCTTCCAATCCTTGCAATACATCTTACAACAGAAATGGCTCTGTAGGTCATAGACACACTGTCTGCACTCCCACTTTGCATTTGCTTGTGGAACATTTATTAGGTTTAATTCTGATTATTTGGGATGAAACAAGATCTCAGTGACTGCAGAGATTATATTTTTTTTAATTATAATTTTTTATTCTAAATTATACATTTTATTGTTTTAAACTAGCCCAATATGGCAACCCTGTCATTATCTGTCTTGTCCACTGAAAACAACCCATAGATCCAATTCCACTTAAAGGAGTGTCCCCATGGACCCTTTAAAGACTGCTGCCCAACTGCATTATGGGATTATCCCACCATGTGATGTTGCTATATCATCTGTCTTAAAGAATTTCCCTTTTTGTAGCAGAGTATATAGGCATTTTCACATTTGGCACATTTGGGATTCTTTTCCAGACCCAGGACTGTTTAAAATGAGATTTTGATATGCTTGGCCGAGTGTGAAAGCTGTTTTTGAACTCATGTTTAACCTGAAGCTTGAACATGGTGCTCTGATGTGATTGGTGCGTGTAACATCTTCTTAAATTTTTTACGATGGAGCAAAAAAGCCCGTTGTGGTCTAAATGGAAAGCCTTCCAGATATGTGCAGCAAACTGAATTCTCATAGCATATTTATTTAGATATTTATTTATCTGATACAAGCAAGATGGATTGGAATGTTTCACTGCCTTTCCAGTATAGAAAAATGCTCAAATAAATAGTGCACTGATTATATTTATAAATGAACCTATTACCAAATCTTAATAAAGGGACGTATCTACTAATGAGCAGAAATTATTTTTGCAAATCAAGAACACATTCAATTCATCATCATATTCTTTTTTTCTTTTCTTTTTTTAATTCGTGCCACTGCTTGCTTTCTTTAATGCAAATGAAGGCTTTGAGATTATTTTTAATTTTTTTTTTTTTATTATTGCTTTTATTCCATTTGTATTTTTATGTTATTGTATTGCATTTCCATCAGACCATTTCTCCTAAAATCTGCCTGGGTAATATAATGTAACAGTTTCCACAATTTCTTTTCTTTCTTTCTTTTTTTTTATAAACAAACATACCACCCCCTCTGTTTTTCCCTTCTTTTTATGAGCCATTAAGGCCATAGAAGGGTAGAAAAAAAAAGAAGGAAAAAAAAAGAAACAAAACACTAGAGTAAAGAGTAAAAAAAATAATAATAATAATAAAGAGAAAAAAATGGGAAGAATATGAGTCGTGTGCCCATCAATAAATCAAAAGCAAAACACAGTTTGACAGCAAAACAACCTGTTCTGGTGCAGTGGCCCGGTTCCTGTGACGGCGCTGGCTGCCACCACACTGCTATTCCCTATAGACCTGAATCACGAATACCAAAGAAAATATTTGAGGCTGAATATATTGTTCAGTCTTAGAGGATGGTACGGATTCTTCAGTTAAAGGGAGCCGTGAACTTAACAGCTAATAGCATTCAATCAGTGTGAGCGTATTTTCCTGCTATATTCCTGCAGTAATCCATTGAGATCAAGCCAAAAAAAAAAAAAAAGTCAAGGCTAGCACATGGATAAGTGCACATCTGTCTTTCTTTTAATGCTAATACAATATCTCCAGCTGACTCAGCCTCGCTCAGGGACGTCCACAGCCTTAAAAAAAAAAAAAAATCTGACTGGATAATGTTAGCGTGGGATTTTTCAGAACTCTGCAAAAGGTAATTTGGTGTCAAGTGAAATCTCAAAGTGGAGGTAAACGATTAAGGGAAAGAAAGCTTTGGCACTTGTTTTGTATTTCTAAACCATTTCCTATAACTATTTTTACATAAACAGATTCATGAAATTACATAAAGTGCTCCAGATATCAAAATTGCTCTTTTCAAGCTGAACCCTTAGTGTTATGGACACCAATATGACTGGAAAAAAAAAAACAAAGTAGCTTATATAAAATAGTTCATCACACCTGGAGAACAATTTAAAAAAATTCGATGTACCAGGTTTGTGTTTGTCCGATTAAACACTTTCTAGAACGTATACGTCCCTCCGCCAGGGGTGTGTCTTGCTCTACAGTAGCAGCTCATTAGCAGTAAACGTGGTTCTCCTGTGTGTTTTTGGTTGTGTGTCTTAACACACACTTTTCTATCACTTGGTAGAGGATAAATGGTAGGAGTTTTATTCATTGTCTTTCGCCCTTTGGTCGTCATTTTGTCATTATCACCCCTGCTTTTATGGAGTTTTATGGCTAAATGTAAATCAACTGTAAGTCAAAAGTCTACACACCGCTGTTAAAATGGCAAGTTATTGTGGTGAAAAAAAAAATTAAACCAAGATAAATCATGCCAGAACTTTTTCCAGCCTCAATGTGAAATTACAACGTGTAAATATTAAGTGGGAAGACAATCAGAAACTTTTTAGGGAAAGATAGAAAAAAAAAATCAAAAAGTTATAATAACTTGGTTGCGTAAGTGTGTACACCCTTTTATAATCGGGGCTGTGTTCAGAATGAACCAATCACATTCAGTCTCATGTTCAAAAGTAATTATCATCAGCTGTCATCAAGGAAATTTATTCTGATTAACCCCAAATAAAGATCAGCTGTTTCTGTAGGATTTTCTTCACACCTTCTTGGTTTCATCTGACTGCTGAAGCCATGGTCCACAAAGAGCTGACAAAGCCTGTACAGGGTCTCACTTTTGAAAGCTATTGATCAAGAGAGGAGTACAAAAAAAATCTCCAAAACATGGAATACCGTGAATGCCATCATCAACAAGCGGAGAAAATGGAGCACCACAGTGACATCACCAAGAACAGGACAAAAACGTACCAGGGACGGCAACATTAAAGGAGCTGCAGGAATGTCTGACAAGTACTGCTTACTCTCTGCATGTGAAAACAATCTCTCGTGTTCTTCACATGTCTGGGTCGATGGGGTAGGGTGGCTAGACAGAAGCCCTTTCTCACAAAAAACATCCAAGCTCAACTAACTCACCCCAAACCATGTGGCGAAATGGATTATGGTCTGATGAGACCAATTCCAAAAGCTATGTTTGGCGCAGGTTTCCTCTGGGTACGCCGGTTTCCTCCCCCAGTCCAAAGACATGCGTTGTAGGCTGACTGGCATTTCCAAATTGTCCATAATGTGTGAATATGTGAGGTGCCCCGATGTTTCTGAGATAGGCTCCAGACTCTGTGTAGGATAAGTGGTACGGAAAATGGATGGATGGATGGATGGATGGATGGATGTTTGGTGCAAAAAAAAAAGCAAATCACCAAAAGAACACCCTACCCATGGGGAAGCATGGTGGTGTTAGCATCATTTTTTAAGGCTACTTTTCTTCAGCCAGATCTGGGGCTTTTATCAGGGTCAAGGAAAGCAAGAATAGCTACAAATACCAATCGATTCAAGTGCAAAACCTTCAGGTGTCTGCTAGTAAGCTGAAGATGAAAGGAACTTCACCTTTCAGAACAACAGTGACCCAAAGCATCCAAATCAACAAAGGAACGGCTTATCCAAAAGAAGATCAATAATTTTGAATGGCTGCGCCAAAGCCCTGACCTGAATCCAACTAATAATCTGTGGAGTGAGCTGAAATGGGCTGTGCACAGGAGATGCCCTCACAATCTGATAGATCTGCAATGTTTTTGCAAGAAAGAGTGAACAAATATCACCAAGTCAGGATGTGCCACGCTGATAGACTCTTAGCCAAAAAGACCGAGTGGCGGAATAAAATCAAAAGGTCCTTCAACAAAGTATTAGTTAGGGTTCTGCACATTTATGCAACTAGGTTATTATAAGTTTTTTGTTTTTTTTTCTTTTTTAACCTACAAAATTTTCTGATTGTTTTTCACTTTATTTGTGTAATTTGAAATTTCAATTAACAAAAACCTGCCATTTTAACAGCAATGTGTAGACTTTTTATATCCATTGTATCAGAGAACATCAGCAAACTTTTGTAAATCTGATGTGAAGGGTTAGGTTTAATAAATAAGGCAATTGTAAAGCAACCCAATCATTAAAGCGGATACTTTTAAAAGGGTTTTTTTTTTTTTTTTTTTTGGAAATTTAGGCTCAGCTTGCCCTTTGGGGACAAGGCTCGACTAAGGATTCCTGATTCACAAAAGCTTTCATGGTGAACCCATCCAAAGGACTTTCAAGAAACCCTTACTTTCAAGATGGTATGAAGGTATGTGTCCTGGTTTTTCCATCCCAATGCACTTTTCTCTCCCTGCTAAAATGAAAGTAAGTAATTTTTTTATTTGTCTGGTAGGAAAGGATTCCTGATCTCACTCCTCAGTGCCTATTATTGTACAGAGAAAAACATGCGCATTACTGGAAAAAAGCTGAACCATTTTCTGGCCCAAATGGCCGCTAATGGGACTGAAGCTTCCATGTAAGTGGTGGTAGTGGTAGTGTGTGGATACTATTTTAATGCACTTCTCTTCTGACATCATGTTTTCCTTCTGTTTTTCAGTCCCACAGCAAAGTAATTCTTGAATCTGATGTTTGGCGTTCACTGACAATTGAATTCACTTGACGTTCCATTTCGCCTCTTTTATTCATTTTTGAACTCTTGAGGTAGAGATGCTGAAGGATTTTGAACATTAAGTCTTACCAGCTCACCTCAGACACAAGACACTAGAAATCTAACCTTGTGGTGCAGAGAGAGAGAGAGAGAGAGAGAGAGAGAGAGAGAGCGAGCACAAAACTCTGGAAAACTTCACAATTTGTTTCACAGGGCTGACGCTTATTCTTTAGGACAAGGTTTGACGGTTTCAGTGTGGAGGTGTAGTGTGAGGGTTCCAGCAGTTCATGCTGTTCTTTCTTAGATGTATGTATAAAATAAGTTTTTTTTTTTTAGAAGAAACTCACCAGAATGGAGGGTTTTTTTCTGGTTAAAAATTTCCAAGGTCACACCACATCTAAATTGTCATCCATAAGCTGAGAAGTTTTTGAAAGTGTTGCCAATTTTTTTTTAGCTACATCCAATAAGAGCTGTATTCAAATTGGAGACCACAGAAAGCGTGGTCTTTAAGACAATATATGGGAATGTGGGTCTCACTGATTCCATATATGGAAACCGAACAAATACACGAAAAGACTTCACAAGGTTTCACAGACACAACAGGGTATAAATGGGTGAACTAATCAAGAACTGATACACAATCAGGTAAGATAGCAATGATGGAACTGGGGGCGGAGATAAGACCAAAACAGAAATAAAATAAAAAAAACACAAGCATATGGCACTTGTCACTATGGAAACCACGATGCAAAGGGGAAATCTGTAACACTGGGGTTTATATATACTCTATGTATATTTACTTGTTTACATATGGCAAGATGTCTCCTCAGATAGTTCCGTTTCTATTTATAAATGTTGATAATATTCTGTGCGAACATTATCCAGGTCACTAGCATCTGCTTCTCAGATAGGATTTCAGACAGAAATTTTAGTCAAATTCATACATTTTAAGCAAGGAATAAAACACTGTGTGTTGTGCTGTCACAGGGAAATAATCAACAACAGGGCGGTGTGATAAAGCAGAGTTACTGTTGCCACACTGACGTTGATTGTTATCCTGTAACAGCACATGCTGAAGTGTTTTCATCCTTTCATTAAACAGCAATTTCCCAACAAATGCAATTTATTAAAGAACGACGTCATATTTTTGCTCTGTTTCAAATCACTTTATTATGCTTGTCATATTACCGAGAAGTGTAAACTCTTCTGTCCTGGAGATGTCGGAAAGGTTAAAGTTACAGCTTTACCTCTGACTGTAAGCGCTGACACTGGAGACTCCTTCCATAAATGTTAAATAAACGTCACCATATCAAATGTCACCGTATCACCATGTCATAGCTGTTTATGTGGCTGCAGGTCATACAAGTCCCTGTGAATGAGATGTTACTATAGATACGGTAACAGATGAGAAAGAGTGCAGTTATATAAACCTGTGGTTTAGAGCTGTGCTAAAAAGGAGAGAAAAAAAGAGCGTAGTATGCAGTTTGTATGATGTTTCTTCATAGAAGAGTAAAATCGTTGGTAGAAGATGCACCGCCCCGTCTCTAGAACCTGAGCTGAGTGAGTAAACGGCGGAGGTGGGGACTTGAGGCATAAATTCGATGACTTCAGACTCGAGTCCAATTTAAAAAATAAAAAAAAACAACAACTGACACTCGGCTTTAAATCAGAGACTTGAACTTGAGATTTATGAACAAAATGAATCACGACCTCGCCTCCACCAGGGGAAAAGCAGGGAGAAGTGTGCCAACGTTTAAATAAAGATGCCCACAGCAGGCTCGAATCATTCTGCCAAGGATTATAAGATTCATGAAGAACAAAATTGCAGTATGCACAATGTCAAGGAGACAAAGTCTCGAGCCTCAAGTTGATTAATGGGGTCGACTGTTATTGATCCCTGAGTCTATATTTTCAGTGTATATTAGTTTCATGTGGGCGGAGTTATTACTTTAACTACTAGTATAGTAACTATTTCTATAAAGCTACTTTTAAACCGTGGTAATGTCTGTAAAAGGACGAAAAAAAAAAAAACTGTTTCTTTCTCAATGCACTGACACTGGAGACTCCTTCCATAAAAGTTAAATAAACATCTGCTGACACAAAACTTCACCATATCAATGATTTCACACGTTTTTTAATCCGCTGTTACTATAGAAATCATAACGCATTAATATAAACCTATGATTTGCAAAAAATAATAGAAAATTAATCAACACCTTCTAAGCAATTACAGTTACAATGTTCCAGAATGTTATTTTCGCCGTTTGAAAGCTGCAGAAAACGTCTGTGTGGAAATGCTGCTGTTTAAAACGTACGCATCTCAGGATTGGCCATCTTGGCGTGTTTTGAAACAGAACATTGCTTTCAGCTTTGTAAAAGTTTAACACGGGGTCATCTAATAACATCCAGCACCACAGGCAGACATTCATTCTGACGTGATACGCTGATTGTGTAGATTCTGCAGACCATCGCTTCAAAACATCAGGAGAACTTCAACAAGCTCTAGTAATCTCCAGACTTTCTTCTTGCTGGTCTTCCTTTATATGAGACATCGACTGTATGCTGCTTCCTGCTCGCTTCACAACCTCCCGACGTTCCCTCGTGTAGCCTCCCTACCGAGTTCACTCCGCTGGCATGCTGTTGCAGCAAGAATAAAAAAAAGCCTTTGCGTTGCAGAGTTCTAAAGAGCTCGGCAGCAGGCTACACATCCTAGCTCTAAACTACACACGAGTCAGGAACTCGCATCTTCATCTTCAGTATGCTTGGATGCCTGGACACGCTCATGGCAAGAGTTCTGGCTGCTCCGACATCCTCTCTCGTCCTCGTCAGTGGTGGAACGTCTCGATTCTTTCTGCAAAGTCAGACGGAATAACTCCACGACACTAAATAGAGTTACTAATAATCAACCCTGAAGTTGATTCTTTTCCTACAGCAGCACGTCCTGTCGTGTTTTATTCCTTTTCTACTGCAGCAATTTGCCAATGCTAACAGTCATTATTTATTAAAGAATGAAGCGTCATACTTTTTATCCATTTATGGATACATTAAATGTCTGCAAAACAACTTAGTTCCTGCTCTCACTTACTTTATAGCAGCTGTAAACAGTTGTTCTCTCACAAGCCTCTCTTTCTTCACTCTCTTGATGTTAATAAGACAAAAAAAAACCACAGTTTGATACCAGGAAACCACAAAAAGTGCAAACTCCTCAGTCCTGAAGTTACAGGTTTAAAATGCACACACACACACACACACACACACACACACACACATCTTCTGGCTGGATAAGTCTCTGTGAATGATCTGTTACTATAGCAGCAAAAAAACGTATTCGAACGAGTGCATTGATATGAACCTGTGATTTTCAATGGCACTACTGTCAGAGCTGCTCTTATAGAAAATTAATCAACACCTTCTGACAGTTGATCATCAAAACTGGTGTGTGGTGTGTGTTATCAATATATTCTTTATATTAAAGATCATTGTAGAACTTACTGAAGTTCAGCCGTGCAAGTTAATTAAGGAACACTACAGAATCTTTCAGAACGAAATGGGTTTAAGATAAAACCGTTTCACTCGTGGACATCATTTTCAGAGAGAAATCCAAATCATCGCAGCTCAGCAAAATGGCTGTTTGCTGGAACTTCATTTTCAGGGCTGATTGCCAGGCTTTGACTTTGAAAGGTCGCATGTCAGGCTTCTCAGAGCGTTAATCCTCTGCATGACTCCGGCTGACACACGCGTGTTATTCCCGTGTAGGAGTGGCGGCGGTTCGTAGCTCAGCAGGAACTCGCCACAGCGCTGATACTGATCGAGTCTGTGAGGATTTCAATTTGGTTTCCTCGCTTTTGATTCACCTTCTTTCCATTCTCTCTTCCCGCCACTCGATTCCTATCAAACTTATTGCATGCACCATGCTGGGGAAAAGAAGAAGAAGAAGAAGAAGGAGAAGGCACCGTAATGTTCGCTTGATCAATACGTACAAGACAGCGACGGCAGAATGCAATTACCGTCTCCCTCGCTTTCTCGCCGAGCCCTGAGGGGACTGTAAATACACTCCCACTCCCGCTGCCAAGCTGTGTTACCCCCATGGCGCATTTATGAGGACCAAAAATCTCCAAAATGATAGAGAAAAGCTTTTTTTTTTTTTATCTCTTAAAATTTTTTTAGCTTTTTAATGGAGAAGGATTGAAAGGCTGAGATTTTGAGACTGAGTGATTGTTTCTAATTTGCGAGAGCATCACTAAAGGAAGATTGTCCTGTTCTGCTCTTTCCTTTTTTGATGTTTTTTTATTTGTCACATGCTTTTATCCAAAATAGAAGTGAAGGAGAATAAAACAAAGCGTTTTGCTGCTGTTTGCAGCCGGCACGGTTCTTTGTGCATCAGTTATCTGTATTGGGCTGTTGACAATGTGCGTTTTTCTTTTTCATTTTTCAAAAAGTGTTGTTTGACAACTAGTCCAGAAGCTTGCACCTACTGACCACTTAATTAGGAACACCTGTAACCTTAGCCATGCAACTATCCAATCAGCCACTGTGGCAGTACAACACAGAATGGTGCAAAAAACTAAAAGCGTCCAGCTCTGCATAAACGCCTTGTTGATGAGAAATGTCAGAGAAGAATGGGCCGTCTGGTTTGAGCTGACAGGAAGAGTACGGTAACTCCAATGACCACTCTTTACAACGTCGTGAGTAGAAGAGCATCTCAGAATGCTCAGCACATCGAGCCGTGAGGCAGATGGACTACAACAGATTAAATTCAACATGATAACAGCAGCAAAAAAAAAAAAAAAGGATTTGTTACTCAGGCTTACTGCAGCTAGGTATGTAATTCAAAATCTATTTAATCCATAGGGTGTTCCAAAAGTCTCCAGACAAAAGGAAATGGCCACTTTTTAGCAGAACGTCATCCAAACTGTTTCATATTTAGTTTATATTATTATTTTTATTTTTCAGATAGCATTTAGGAACCCCTTTGACAAAAGAGGAATGTATTGAAATGATCGTCATGGCCGGATCGGGAAGCTGTCGCAAGGTTGCAATGGACGTTAACCTGAAACATGGCGAGCACATCACACACGACACTGTCGCCAAACTTATTAACAATTTCAAAAAGACTGGAAGTGTTGCTGACCACGCAAAAAGTGGACGTCCTTGAACGTCCACAGACGAAGGCACTACCGATGTGATGCTGGCAAACACAGTCCACTATGTATACTGGGACACACTGTAGCTTTTACTTCTCTCCTGTTGCATCTCAGGTATACCAGCTATATGACTTGCATGTATACTACACATGACATATTGCAAAACATATCAGAAATTTCAATTTAACACTGTGCCCAGAGCTTAAATTGAGATCGAGGAGGTGTTGGAGATTATATTGTTATTGTTATTATATAGTCTTCAATATTTCTGTTTCTGTCCTCTGGGCTTAATTTAGCAAACCACACTTGGGTGGGCAAAGCTTCCAGTCTGAAATATGTTTATATTGAAATATTTTTCGACGTGCTAGCGTTTCTGGTGCTAATTTGTCTATTGATGTTGTATTCTTGTTATTTCTGTGTGAAGTTAGCGGTTGTCTGCCGCTCTGATGTCACAGGGGGACATTGATTTAACATTTAATGATCAAGGGGAGGATGGAGAGCATCTGGGTGTTTACCGTGAGCTCGATTTATCACATCGAACAGTAAAAAGACGGATGAACACGTACTCATACATCTACATTTCCATCAAACGACGAGACCAGAAGTTAGCGTCGTTTCCAGTACATATAAACCAACAACTCCAGAGTTTCACTACTTTCATCCAATTCAACCCCTGTGTCTGTGCCTAGTGACAGTTTCTAAGCTACAACAGTTCTGTAACCTGTTTAGAAATGGCGATTAGAGAAGAGTCAATTCCAGGTCAATACACTGGGTTTAGGTGCAAAGGGGTCAGCTTATTATAGCTAAAAGTGGCCTTTTGGAAGCAGCAACTTTAAGCATTTAATTTCAAGAAAAAGGAATTGTCAGTTGGCTCCTTGTGAATGTTGGAGGGACTGTTCCAAGGCCAGCAGTGAAAAAGTTAACACATAGCCACCCAGGTGGCGAACTACCATTGGGCCAATGTTTGGCCGACTTCATTTTGTTCAGTGGCTTAACGTTGGGCAATAATTGCTGACTTCAGCCATCTTTCCATCTTGCCAAAGCTGGACCAGCCATTCCAGCCAGCCAGTTGGGTCAAGGTTGGGTACTGACATTTTGTCTGTTAGCCCACCAGGGCCAACAGACTTTTCAGGCACCTTGCCAACACTGGGACAGCTTTAGTCATTCAGTTGGGTCACGGTTGGGTGCTAATGTTGGATCACCATCATTTTGTCCATTGGGCAGTACATGCCAAATACAATCCAATATCATAAGTCTTGACCAGGGAGTCAGTAGTGCTTTGATGTAGCGTGTTGTCTGTTAAAATGACTAGCGATGCAACACAAGCATCAATGGCAGGCATGTAGCCGAACCCCAACCTGCTCATTATTCATCAGAATTAGCCAGAACAAGGATTCCCCAGATGTCTGTCAATAAAGTCCTTACAAGTCCTGTGGTATAGTGAACTCTCTCGTAATAGGTGCTGAGTGAAAGAGTGCAGTGGATGATGTGGAATGAAGTGCACCATCCAACCTTGCTTGGTCACCACCATCTTTACAGTGGAAGTTTAGAGATTCACAGGTGCTACGGTGTGCCATAGCAATCTACAAAAAAAACGCTCATCATATGTAAGATATCACTATATATTGACTGTGTGTGCGCTTACACTTTGCCCTTGTTTGCAATAATTTATTAGATTTAATTCTGATTATGTGCTATAAAAACAAGATCTTGGCAGCCGCAGAGTATTTTTGAAGCTAGCCCAATTTGGCATAAAACTCATGGCATCAACCCTGTCATTAACTGTCCTGTACACTGCTCCTCCCCCGAGCACAGGGCAGCGTGATTCCTGCCCCAGTGGAACTGCAACAAACCCTATTAGTGCTTGTTTCAGTTCCTATCTTTGACAACTAGCGGGAAAAAAACTCTAAATGGGGTTTAACTCTAAATGGGGCAGTGAGAAAGATGTATTTTAGTATTTTAGTGTAATTTAAAATGTATAGAGTTGTGCATGTGAACTTAATGAAGATTACCATTTCTGGATGGCAGTATTTATTTTAAATCCTGCATCATGCATCATTATGTGTCTTGGTTGGAAGATCCCATGCTCAAGTCACTGTCCAGGTGTTTCCCACCATCCCTGCCTGTCAGGGGTGAAATACAACCACCTACACCCAGCTGCCTCCGTCTCCTGCGTTATAGCTATCTGAAAACAATCCAGGAGCTTGTACGGTTGTCCGATTACGAGTAAAGACCAGCACTGCACTGAAAAGCAAAGCGCTGTACAATTTGTTCTTTTTTATCAAATTCACATCATCATCTCAGTTCACGGATGTATTGCAGCCATTAAAGTTTTTAAATTTGTCACCTTTAAATGGCTGTAGTTTGGAGAAAAAAAAATAAAAATGGCTGCAGTAGATATTTTACACTTGCTGCTGAAAGCTCGTCATGCAGGTGAGCTTTTTTTTGACAGTTTATTTTCTGGCTCAGTGAAATCTTGTGAAATAACCGTTACTTCCATCTGAGTGTGTCTTTGAATGTGCAGGAGGGAAGCTGCAACTAACAATTAAGCCACCAAGGACACTTCCTGCTCCTGCAGCTCAGGGATTATTAGACTCCAGACGCTAAATCCAGACACTGTAAATCATCACCTGATTGCTGGTAGCACCTAAGAAAAAAAAACTCAACGCAAGCCTATAGATTACATAATCAGAGCATCATTGCAAGACTGGTCAGACAGAACTGATTAATTTCCTATAATAGCAGCTCTGACAGTAGTGCAGCTTCAAATCACAGGTTTATTTTTTCTAATGCACTCTTTATCGTTTCTGTAGTAATGGCTCGTTCACAGGGGCTCATTCTGTGGAAGCTGCACATGCAAACAGATTTTTAAAAAAAGACATGATGAAGTTTTCTGTAAGATTTATAGAAGGAGTCTCCAGTGTCAGCGCTTTGTAATAAACACTAACTCGTAATAATTTAGGTTTCAGGACAGAGGAGTTTACGCTTTAGGAGTTTCGCAGTAACATGTCAAGCTGCGTTTCTGGATTTTTTTTAGCTTCATGAACGACTGAATGATTAGCTCTTCATCACTGCTGTAACGTGAGTGAGAACAGGAAATAAACTGATTCGGATATTCCACAACATCGACATTAAGACATAGAATCGTTCCTTAATGACTGAAAAATTGTTAATGTAGGCGAATTGTTTAGGTATAAGAGGAATAAAACACTACAGGATGTGCTGTTATCAGAAAATAATCAGCTTTGCAGTGCTAACAGTAACTAGACTAGACGATTTTTTTTTTGTTTTGTTACTTTGAGAAACCAAACCTTCTTCACAAGATCTGCACATGATTTCATTTGGCCTTAAGGATGCGCTTCGCATATGAGTGGGAAAATCAGGCTCTGAGAGAAAAAAAAATGCACCGTGATTATCTGATATGCTGATAGTACATATGATGATAGATCATCGCTCTTATCATCTGTGTGAAAGGATGTGAGGCTGTCAGCAATGATGACACGAATGCTGCATTCGACGAGAGGTTGTAGATCAAAGAACACGCCCCCTCAAATTCAAAGTCCTACTCAGGGACCCGGGATGATCTCCTCAACTCCTCAGCAAGTGATCAAAAAACAAAGCTACCTTTAAATGAGTTATACAAATATTTGCTTTAGGTCAGTCAACATACGTGAATATTCACTTGCTAAATCTGTATATAACTTTGAAATGAATATACAGTTCACTGTTTCGAGGAGGAAAATATACTACCCTATATATTCTACTATATATGTATTACTATATAGTATATAATACTGTCACATCACATACAACCTTTTTGCTAACAAAAGATGAACATGGATTGTTTGTTCAGACAAAAACGTCCTAAACCTCCAACGTCCTAACTAAGTCGAAAGATAAGCTCTTTAATTTCCTATCTTGTGTGTGTCTTAATCTTTCAGCACTCATGTCAGTGTGTCTGTTCCTGTTCTTTTTCTTTTTTTTTTTTAAGAAATTCAGCTATTCAACATCTTTGGCTATTGTGTATTGGGGGTAATGACCTCTCAATCACTCCAACATCCCGGCTCGTCACTGCGCACTGGATTTGTCCTGCTGTGAATAATGTTCAGAGTTCTGTATGAAACAGGCGCAAATAAAAAGAAGTAAAAAAAAAAATAAAAAATTCTGACAGTTAGTGTAAGACCCAAAACCCTTTTTTGCTTTATGCGTCTACTTTGATGTATCACACAAAGGCACAAAGCCACCATGCTCATACTTAAAACTGCATTCTATATATATATATATAAAAACAAGGGCAGAGTTTTTGTGGTTTTGCCTTTATACACCACCACAGTGGATTTGAAATATAACAATCAAGATGTGACCGAAGTGCAGACTTTCAGCTTCCACTGAAATATGGCATTTACCATTTAGGAATTACAGCCATTTTCAGCAAAGTTCCTCCATTTTCAGGGGCTCAAAGATATTTGGACAATTGACTGAGAAGAAGTTAATTGACCAGGCGCGGTCCGTTCCCTCGTTACTTCATGACAAATGAAGCAGATAAAATCTGGAGTTGATATCAGCACCACCACACCGCACCACCACACTGAACACCGGCGCTCCCCAGGGCTGTGTGCTCAGTCCACTGCTGTTCACCCTGCTGACTCATGACTGTGCTGCAAAGTGCAGTTCAAATCACACTACAGTCACAGGCAGCACCAGCGATGAGTCAGTGTACAGAGAGGAGGAGAACCGGGTCGCAGAATGGTGTAGGCACAATAATCTATCTCTTAATGTTGATAAGAATAAAACAGAGGATTGTTGATTTCAGGAGGACCCAAGTGGACCACTCACCACTGCACCTCAATGGAGCAACTGTGGAGAGAGTCAAAAGCTCCAGGTTTCTTGGTATGCACATGATGGAAGACCTCTCCTGGACTCTCAACACCACCTGCTTGGCCAAGAAGGCCCAGCAGTGCCTCCACTTCCTGCGGAGGCTGGAGAGAGCTAAACTCCCCCCCTCTCTCCAATCCTCACCTCCTTCTACAGAGGGATGATAGAGAGCGTCCTGGCCAGCTGTCTCACCGTGTGGTACGGGAACTGCACAGTCTCCGACCGCAAGACCCTACAGCGGATTCTGAGAACAGCAGATCATCGGAGTCCCACCAACGGCACCTCAGACAACAACCACTGCATCCGCAAAACAGCCAGCATTGCAGACGACCCCCTCTCAAATCTCTCATGGACTTTTCACCCACCTGCCATCTGGCAGAAGGTACAGGAGCATCCGTGCATCCGTGCAGCAGACTCTGCAACAGTTCCTTCCCTGAGGCAGTCAGATTACTCACCACGCTGCCGCCCTCCAACGCTCACCTAAGCTAGTCAAACACCTAACCCAGTATGACTCAGTACCACCACAGTACACAGCGCACTCTACAAGGCTGCATCAGACACTTTTCTATTATGGAACTCGTTTTTGCTGCTACACAATCACACAATCGTCTACAGTTTTCAGCCCATGTTCTGTGTATTTACCGTCCTGTGTATCTATTGTTCCGTTCCGTGTATTTACTGTCGTGACCTCGTCTGACACTGTTGTGTATTTGCACTTTATGCGGTCTTGCGTACTCTTCTGTGTTGCACCATCGTCCTGAAGAAATGACATTTTGTTCCAATGCATACAAGCTATGTAGAGGAATGACAGTAAAACTCACTTGACTTTATTTTATTTTTGCATACAGCTGCCAAGGGCCTTCACTGAATTCACAGGAAATGCCCAGAATTAGACACAAAGTTAATCTCAGACATAAAAAACCTGATCACACAGTTCAAAAATTAAATAAATAAATGTTAGCTCTAATGTAATATTCATAATAACAGTGTGATATGATTAAGCGTAAATAAGATCATCCTCAAGATTATAAACTAAGATCATTTGACTAACTTTGGACCTCTTATTAACCTGGATGTAGGTTATTTTCCTGATCAACGCCACTTATTTCATCTGAAGTGTAGAGTTCGCTTAGACATTAGGGAAACGCTAACATGATGCCAAACTCACAAATTCAACACAATTCGAATGACTCTTTTAGGGATGTTTTTTTTTTTTTAAATTCGATCTAATTCACATGAAATTCCCCCAGCTCGACCCACATGACCATCATTTGTTTATTTACTCACTTACTTATTGACTTACCTACTTACTAATAAAGTATTGTGATATTGTGATGTCTCGTGCAGCCATCATGAATGTTACAGGAGACTACTGTTCATAAGATACTGCTGGAAAATGTAAACAACACAACTGCAACTTTTTTCCTTCAGGACGGAATCACACACTCACACACACACACACACACACACACACACACACACACACCGACCACGCATTCTTGTGCAAGCCATTACACATTATACACTCCAGAGGATGTGCGACTCTTTATGAAAATGAGCTCGGTTTGATTTTAATTTCATGTCGTGTGTGTGTGTGTGTTTATGCGCGTGCAGTTTTGCCCATCCTCCGTGAATCGCGCAGTGTGTGTGTGTGTGTGTGTGTTCCGCGCTTCACTCGGATGGAGAACAAGTGTGTGAACGCGCGTTTTCTCTCCGTCGACGCGGCTGTGGGTTTTCTGATCCTCGTGGCGCGCGCAGAACCGATGAGGATTAATAAGAATAATAGTAGTCGTGTGCTCGGTTAGACTGTTGATCCGCGCGCGCTGCAGCAAACAACTTTTGTTGTCGTTTGGCTGCTGGTCGTTTCGTACTGCGCTCACATCCGCCGCGTTACTTTGGCGCGCGCACTATGCTGCTCGGCGCTCCGGCGCTCACGTGGCTTCTTTCCGGTGCATTTGGACCCAACCGGGGGAGGCGCGCGGCCGCTCGGTCAGTGCGTGTGCGCGTTTCTTGGGCACCTTAGGACAGATTATTATTTTTTTTATTATTACTGATATATTATTATTATTTTATTATTTTTTTTTTTGCAAGCATGTTTTTTTTTCGATGAAGGACCGACTTGAACCTTGAGACTTACGACTTCAGACTTGAGGCGCGTGTGCGCGCGTGCCTCCGTCTTCATCAGGTCTGCACCGAGAGGAGACCGTCGGAGAATCTCCCGAGAAACCGGAGGGACGCAAAGTGCACGAGACTGGAGGCGACACGCAGCAGATATGGGTGAGTTGTGAGTTGAAGCCAAAAGAAAAAAAAAATGGTCATGATAATAATAATAATAATAATAATAATTATAATAATAATAATAAGGCAGAGCTTGGAGAAGTGTTGGTTCAGAATCTGCAGTGTTGCAGTAAGTTAAATCGTGATTCTGCGCGTGCAGGGTGTTCAGATTTCAACACCCACGATGTTACGGTGTTAAATCAGGCGTGCACGAGGGCATGTGTAGCACTGTGGGTGTTAATCATCCACTGTAGGAATCTGTGCAGCTCTGTGTGAGCCTTTAATACTGTAGCTGTGCATCTCTGATTCAACACTGCAGGACTTCTTAGAATTGTATTTCATTTTAGTAATTTGTCTATTTTTTTTTTTATTAAATGTATTCAATTCTGTAGGTATTCATCCAGAACTGTAGCTGAACAAGAATGCTGTTTATTTATTTATTTATTTATTTATTTATTTATTTGGGGGGGGGGGGTATGGAGCTGGGGGAGCTATTGGTCTTGTTTTTTTTTTTTTTTAGATTAAAAAATAAAAAAAAAAGTGCACATGTTTTTATCAGTAATATAAAAGTGAACGGGGGGGGGGGGGGG
>CM074932.1:21010011-21030324 GCA_037576815.1 Pangasius larnaudii
TGCTTTCATGTTTGGCTGTTGGCTGGAGCCAATGACAAAAAACACAGCTCAAGCGACATGCACACTGTAACCATAACAACGCTTTTACCAGTCCTAGCTAATATCAGCTAACTAACTAGCCTAGTATGCGTTATAGATTCGATTTTTTTTTATGATCAGTAATGAAGATGAAATAAAGATCGGTGTTAACTCTAATGCAGCTACAGCTAAAGTCGGATGTCATGTCACTTATCGAAAATAGACACGTCCGTATTTGTAGTTACGTTGTAATGTTGGAATATTTTCGAATTCAACATGTCGTAGATTTCCTCATATGCACTCACTAACAAGACTTGTTTTTAACTGACACTTTTTTTGGTGGCTGTTTTTTGTTTTCTTGTTTGTTCCCCATCCTATGACCTGATTAGTCACGAGATCAGAAAACGTTTGATGTCAGCTGATGCTTTTCTGAAAATTTTAACGCTTGCAAGTTTGTGACCAAAACAAATCAAATCAGTTTATAATCCTACTAATATTTTTATTTGAAAAAAGTCTTATGCACACCCAAGGCTGCTTTCACACTTGGTGTTTTTTCCTCACCCTCCCGTGCACGTTTTGCATGCGATCCTACGGGAAGGTGGGTGGACTGCGGTCGCCTCCCATAGGATTACACGATTACGCTGATATTCATTGCTGGCTGGTGGTAGGCGTGTTTGTGGGCAGAGATTGATTTTTGGCGAAATAAGTGTTTTGTGCTGTAACCCGATACACCAAGTAGACATGCTGTGTAATAGATTTTTAGTGCTGGATCATAGAGCCCGCCATTAGCTTCCACTCCGTCTTCCTGAACGTCGGCATGAGTGACGGCAGCTCCGCCCACGCCATTTCCTGTTGGAGTGTGTTCCATCAAACTCGGTGAACTTTAACAGACATCGGAGTGTGATTTTTACACATCATCAAATCAATCCACAATGTTTTCACTGAAACTGGTGGCAGAAAAGGAACTAAAATGTCTACTGTGCTTTAGATAAGTGTTCACCCCCCTGACCTTTTCCACATTTTGTAGTGTTACAGCTTGGAACTGAAATGGATTTAATTGGGATTATCATGAATCACCACAAAATGGTGGAAGTGATGGGGACACTTTTATAATTTGCAAAATAATTTACAAATCTAAAATGTAAAAGTTATGATTGCATAAGTATTCACCCCTGTGAACAGCTGAACTGAGAGGAGGCCATACATCAAAAGTCAGTGACCAGGTAAAGCAACTAAGAGGCCAAGGGTGACAATGAAGGAGCTGGAGAGATTCACAAAGCTGTTCACAGGACAACCAAACCATAGACAAGCCACAATGCTGGAATTTACGGAAGCGTGGCGAGCTGTATAAAATCCTGTTTGTAGTTTGCACAAAGGCAAGTTGGAGACTCAGCAAACATGTAGAAAAATATCCTCTGATAGCCTGATGAGATCAAAATTGAACATTTTTGGCTTTGGAACAAACACTATGTTTGGCAAAAACCCAACTCTGCAGATCAGCCTGAGAACACCATCCCCACTGTGAAGCATGGTGGTGGTAGCATCATTTTAAGAGTCACCCCTGGCCTCGGGGTTGCCCTTGGATTTGATTTTTGGTGGACATTCAGCTCTAGTCCCATATTCTTTCCATTTTTTAAATTATAAATTTAAAGTCATTCTGCTGGATGATCAAAGTTTGGGATTTTTTTTCAATAACCAAACCCTGATCGATACCTTGTTCTGATCCCAGAACCTTTGCTTTTGCGCCTTGGTCTTAATGCTTGTTTAGGTATGTTCTCTAACAAACTCTAGGTTCTACCAGAAACAGGTGTATTTATATTGAATTCACATGACACTAACTGAACACGAGTGGAATCAATTCAACTAATTATGTCATCTGACGGTGACTCATTGCAACCGAACTCATGTAGGTGTTTAAGGGGGTGAATATTCTTATGTTATATATGTATAAGCATAACTCATGCAGGATTGCCAACCAAACTTAAAAGACACAATAGTGCAGTGAAGAACCTGCTCAACTCAGTGCCATTATTCAGTGTACATCTGAAAATGCACCTGAGTGTCATCATGCTGACTGGCATGTGGGGAACCAGTGCACGGCAAAATGAGCAGTTTATGCTAAAAGCGTAATTTACGACAGAATGGACTGTGTAAAATAAATGTAGTGTGTTAAATATTTAAAGCAAGAGGAGGGCAGAGGCTAAAGCATAGATCATTCAGGTTTTAGAGGGAATTGGAGGGAAGGGTTAATTGCAGGGGCTGCAGAGTTCAATTAGGAGTGCACTTAACGTGGATAAATATGGCCTTTTTTAATTATTCAAAAAATTCTGTCACCCAGTGGAATAAAAGCCCTGGCTAGTCTGCTGTGTGTTTGTATAATAGAAGAAGACATGAAGGGAAAAAGAGCCTCTCGAGTGAGAAGAAAAAAAGCTATTAGGGAATATTTGACTGGTTAAAAAGGGGGGAAGTGAGGGAGCTGTCTGGCTTTGGCGAGTGCAGAGAGGCACTTTGCATCCCGAAAATTGTTCCATCGCCTGCGGAGCTTTTGTACTGAGGCAGCTTGGCAGTTGTTTCGTTGACTGTGATAACACACAAAACGCCAGTAGCCATTATCAAGTGATCACAACGTCTGTTTGAGTTAGCGCAGCTCAAAACAACATCAGAATGAATGTAAAAACTAGTGTCATTTCGGTGTTACATCAGTCATCTCTCATTGCTCATATTGTTTCATTGTATTAAAGTGTTAAGATAACCAGGTTATAATGATCAAGCCTAAATGTTGCATCACATTAATGAACATTGACTGGTCTGGTCTGGTTGGTCAGAACATGTTGATTAATTTTCTATAACAGCAGCTCTGACAGTAGTGCAGCTGCAAATCACGTGGGCTCCATTTAATACGTTATCGTTTCTATAGTAACAGCTCATTCACATGGACTTTAACTGCGGACGCTCCACATAAACAGATTTTAAGAATGTGTGTAAGTTTTCTATAAAGAGATGTTTATGTAACAGTTATGGAAGGAGTCTCCAGTGTCAGCGATTTATAACCGTCAACGGCAAAATATAAATGGATTAAAAGTACAATGTGTCATTCATTAACACATTAAGAATAGTAATCGTTGGCAAATTGTTGTGGTATAAGAGGAATAAAACAGAACATGCTTCATGGTGGTAAACGTACACATCCAAGTTGATGAGACTTGCAGGTTTGAAAGAAGCTTTCTATCCATATCCAAGGACACGTGATTGCTAGTATGTTTTTTTACTGCCAAGACACATATGGATGACTTAAATGAATAATTGCTGATGATTAGAGAGAATGGATTAGATGATGAACATGACATCATGCGACCATAAGGATGGCAGCAACCACTGGGAGAACGTTTGACAAAACTGATGACTTTAACATTTCTAACACTGACTAACACTGAGGGTTACGGACATGTTCACTGAATCCACAGGATCGTGCTTTACTCTATATGATGATTCAGAGTCATTTCTGCTTGTTTTTTGGACATGGTCCTACACTGAAACAAATTGCCCACTTTACCCCAATCTCTTTCTGGCATGAATCGCACAGTATGAAGCAAACCGAAGCAGCTATTAGCTTGATTTAATGCCTCAAAAGACACAATAGGTTGATTTATTGTCCGAGCTCGACCAATCTCTTTTAATGAAACACAATAAAAATGGTATTTGCGGTATAATTTAATTTTAGGGCATTCGTGATCATTAATTTTGGAGAGTATTAAAGTGCTTTTTAAATCACTGGGCGCCACTCCACTAGTTTTATATATATATATATATATATATATATATATATATATATATATATATATATATATATATGTGTCTTTATGTATTTAATAATGTTTACATTTGATTCATAGATTACATTTAAATATTAGACAAACTGGAGACGGTGACAAATGACGCTGAAAAGCTGGCAAGAGCGCAGCGCGATTTCAAAATGTTCATGCAGTCGACCCTGAAGAAAAACATATTAATGGTGGTTTTCAGTGAGTGAAAGAGAAAAACTCTGCAGTGGTGTTGGAGGAATCGAGTCCAAGGACACCTTCCTCCTGCAGAGTTCGTCTTGTTATAGAGCTTTTATTTAGTGTTAGACAGAAACAAGAAGTCTTTTGTTCTTTTGTTACAGTATTTAAGTCTGTGTTTTGAAGTATCTAGACTTTACTTGACCGCTAGGTTTCACCTAATACTTTTGACTTATATATATTGACTTATATAAAAAAAATATATAATGAATATAATATATTTTTGACTTCAAAATCTCTGCGTTCTACTCACTAAACTTCTCTATAATCATTTATTTGAAAAGTTTTAGGATCAAGGAGTCGATCTAAATCCCTGACTTTAACGCATGTAATCTATCTGCGGCTACATACACTTTTTTCCCCAAGGCATTTCACCTAGCTTGTATCATCAGAATTATTCTCATGCTAGCGAGCAGGTGAGCGATTAGAAATAAAACTGTTGTTAGTTAGCCTTGGCTCACATTTCTTATCTTCCTTTGCCATCAGGAACTAAAATCAGTGGGTCAAACTTTAAAATACGAAATAAAGTTCTGGCATTTTTGCGTTGCCGCCAAAAATGAAAAGGGAGAAAATCGCTTTTCGTTTCATTCCAATTCTGCTGAAAGACACCGCAATGACCTCTACATTTATAATCTAATGTGCGGATGGAAAAACAACATTACTGCCAAATTTTATTAGAAATTTCCAACAGTGATTATCAGAATCATCCACGTCAGTCTCTCTCTCATCACCTGAGGGAAGAGTCACTCACGAGCCTCATCATCGACTTTTCACTCCCCTGATCTCTGTTCACGCTATCATCGGTGGCGAAACTAATCGCCGATTTATTCACTCACTTCTGTTCACTACACTTCTTGTTTTGTTTTGTTTTTTAAATTATTAGGTCATTCGAACATTTTAAACCCCTGCCATCTGTACAGAGTGTGTAAGCACCCATGTGTGTGTTGATGATGATGTGACGGAGCAGGAGCATCGTGGACATTTGCACAGAACCTTACTGAAAACTGAATTAATCCGGTTTCCCCATGGCACTGTAATGCTCCAAAACCAAATAAGATCAAGCGGGTTTAGAGAGGTTTTAGACGTCTTTAGTCAGATTGACTGAATTTACTGCTGTTTTTTTTTTTACCTGCCTCCTTACACAGCATGAGCTTTTTGCAGGGAGACACCAAGGCAAGGTTAGAAAATATTTCCATGTCATTTCAGTAAAATATATGTATGTTTTGTTATAGTAGAGATGTATATTACTGGCAGACACACTCAATTTAGGTCACCCCCTGATATTTTGTCCTTTTTGGCTGTTTTCTGAAATTCAGCCATGGCAAGTTCCTCTAGGTTTTTCAGGACTGCATCACATTTATTTAGATGATTGATTGCACTTTTACTCCAGTGAAGAATTTGGGTACTTGTTTTTTTTTTGAGGTATTTATGCTCTTTAGACAGCATGGAGTCTTAATTATAACAGCACCTGGCTTTCTTGTTCATGATTCATAATTCATGAAGGATGTAGATCAAAAGGTTTGCTGTCAGGAATTAATCCTGTGGTATTATCTGTTGATGTGTGCTATTAACTCTGATCTCATAGACCTTCCTCTTGATTCTGAACTCTTAAAGTGCGCTTAATGCAGAGACGACATCTGAGATGATTGTATGAAAACAAAAACCCAACTTCATGAGGTTACAAGCTCGCATATTCTGCAATATCGTACTGGCCGTCATGTGGGAGTTCTCCAGTACTGCAGGTGGTGCTATTAAAATCTCGTAACAATTTCCATGAACAGTGCCATCCTCAAAGTCCTCCATTTTGGAATGAACTGACTTTGGAATGCCTCATTTGTAAGTACTAGTCATGGACCTGTCACAACACAGCAAGTGAAACAACTGCACAATGCCTGTTTGCTCCACATATATTTTGTCATATTTCTTATTGATGTTGAAAACGTCCACGTGACGTATGCTGAGCCTTTTAGAAAGTGGTTTCTGGATGAATGGTTAATGGTTATAGCTTTCTAAAGCACACAGAACATTTGCTGAAAGGAAAATCCCAGAACGACAAACTGAAGGACCCTTTCAAACAAGGGGTTGTGAAACATTGTACCTGCAAATGAAATTCAATGGACCATATTTATTTTATGAACATAATCCATCTGTTCAAACATTAGGCTCATTATTTAAATGTGCGCAATGATATTCTGGATATTTATTGCAGCCCAAGAACTATTTATTCCTGAACTTTCCACAGATGGAACACATTATGTCCAAGTTGACATTATTTATACACCTAATTATCTTTGAGTTATTGAAGTTTGGATTAAAATTATTAATTTCAAGTGACAAGTTAAAGCTATAAGAAAGCAATAACAAAATAAAACTTTAGTGGATTTATGGTGGATATTATGGTGGATTGTGACAGCCACACCCCTTGGCTATCCGGCACGTACCCCTATGGGTCCCTGGACCCCACTGTGGGAGCCTAATACAAGAATAACCTTTAAAAGATTCTAGGAACCTTTATACACTGCTTATATCAATGAATTCAAGCCACACTCTTTAATCTTATGGTAGGATCTGGTACTGTTCAAGGTTTATCTTTGCCTGGGTTTTTTTTTGTTTCATTACCTTAAATAACCTCTAGCAGCTTGGGTGCAGTAATAGCAATTTTAACATTTTCTGATGTAGACTAAAATTATGTTTTGTTTTGTTTTTTTTTCTTCAGGTCTGTCGATTTGTGCCAAGAGATTAGCATGCCTCCTCTCTCTCCTTGCCACCGTTCTTCTTCTTCTCTGCTCCGGGGAGAAAACATGTCCCTACAGCTGCCGCTGTGAGGGTAAAATCGTCCATTGTGACTCAGCATCTTTCATTGACGTCCCAGAGAACATTTCAGTAACTTGCCAGGGTTTGTCTCTGCGAAACAATGACTTGCACACAATGCTCCCTTACCAGTTTGCCCACCTGAACCAGCTCCTCTGGCTCTATCTGGACCACAATCAGATCTCATTTGTAGACAGCCGTGCTTTCCAGGGCATACGGCGGCTAAAGGAGTTGGTCTTAAGCACCAACAGGATCTCGCAACTACACAATGCTACGTTCCATGGTGTGCCAAATCTCCGCAGCCTGGACCTATCCTATAACAAACTCCAGGAATTGCAGCCAGGTCAGTTCCATGGTCTTCGAAAGCTACAAAATCTGCATCTACGCTCCAACGGGCTCACAACAATTCCTGTTCGGGCTTTTATAGAGTGCAGAAGCTTGGAGTTTCTGGATCTGGGGTATAATCGACTTCGCGTCCTCACGCGTACCACATTCTTGGGTTTATCTCGTCTGATGGAACTGCACCTGGAGCACAATCAGTTCTCGCGGATCAACTTCTTTCTTTTTCCACGCCTTGCAAACCTCCGTGGGTTGTATCTCCAGTGGAATCGTATCCGGGCAGTTAACCAAGGACTCCCCTGGATGTGGTATACCCTACAGAAGCTGGACCTGTCTGGCAATGAGATCCAGATTCTGGATCCTGTGGTTTTCCAATGCTTGCCAAATCTTCAGGTTCTTAACTTGGAGTCTAACAAGCTTGCTAATGTATCCCATGAGACGGTGGCAGCCTGGATTTCCCTCTCAACAATCAGCCTCGCTGGGAATGTCTGGGATTGTGGGCCGGGCATTTGTCCTCTTGTCGCCTGGTTAAAGAATTTTCGTGGAACTAAAGACACAAGTATCATTTGCAGCAGCCCTAAACATCTCCAGGGGGAAAAGGTTATGGAGGCAACAAAAAATTATATAGATTGTGAAGATTTTGAACTCATCCCCCAAACACCATTTCCTCACCACACTTGGGAGTCAAGTATGGAAACTACCCCTGAGCCAGTCTTGCCTTTGACAACTCCTGAACAACCCCTGCTTCCAGCCACCTCTGAACCACCCATCCCACCATTGTTAGCTCAACCTCTTCCTCATCCTACTATCCCTGAAACTAACCCCAGAGACACCCCTCCGAATACACCACCACCATCCAACAGCCTACTAGTGACTCCATCTCCAGAACAAGAGGACTTATCCTTCCATAAGATTGTGGTTGGTGGTGTGGCACTTTTCTTTACAACATCACTCATCTTGACTGTGATATATGTCTCCTGTAGACGGTATCCTGGAGCCACAAGGCTGTTGCAGCAGCGCTCCGTGGTCGGACGGAAGAGACGGAAAAAGAGTCCCGAGCCAGAACAGAACCTGAGCTCCCAACTGCAGGAATATTACATGAGCTACAACCCTGCTGCTACGCCAGAAGCCATGGATGTACTGGCCAATGGGACTGGAACTTGCACATGTACCATATCCGGCTCCAGGGAATGTGAGGTATGACAATGTCAAGGGCAGCCTAAAATCAAAACAAATCAAAGCAAATGAAACGGCTCTGGACAACAGAGGTAAACTTCTTCATTGTGTACGCCGTTCGTACTCACTCGAGTAAGCATCAGGATAAGCACCCTTGACTCCCTTTAGTTTTATTTATGACTTACTCCCTTTTTGAATTTAAAGCCGGCTTTACACTGTATGATTTCCAGCCTGACTTTGCCGTCGCTGACAAAAATAGCTCATTGTGAAAGACGTTTTTGGTCTTGAGTTGAGATTTGTGGTCTTGGAACGCAAATGATGATGTCCTTACACCGTGACCGATAGAGTTCTGACAGTTTCAGAAATGTTTTATTAAAATCACAGAGTAGAGATGGGCGATATGATGATATATTATCGATATAGTGATCAAATGTATTTTCATTATTTTTTTTTTTAAGTAATTACAAACTGATTGAACGCTGCTGATGTGATGTTACTTTTTATGGTAATTTTTTAAACTTAAAAAATACATTCTTCATTAAATTCATTATTGTAGACATTAAATAAATAACATTAAAAAAAAATTTTGTTGGGGAATTGTTTGTAAACTTACCTTTATATATCGTGGTATATATTGTGTATCATAGAAATGTTTTTGTGAATCACGATGTGATATTTTTGTCATATCGCCCACCCCTGTCTCAGAGTGTGAGCGCTGCTACGTCGCTCATCTAAACGCCACCAAGAGGAGGATGATAAAGGCCACAAAACTGATGGGACAGCTACAGATATGTTAATGGCAAATGGCGAAACTTACAATGTGTAATGAATTAAAATGGTACCTACACACTAAGTTGAAAAGGAAAAAAAAAAATCTCCTTATTTCCTAAGCCTGGTTTGATGAATGTTTGTGTTTATGCAAGCTCACTGATTGATGACCTAAGCAACACTGTACATAGCAATTTCCTTTAATCACCGGTCTATCGTTGTATATTCTGACACGGGGAAAACACATTATCATAAAGTCTGTTACAGAATTTGGACATCATCTCACAGCGTGACAACTCATAATCTTAAAAGAGAGCTGAAATTACACAGTGTAAACCCGGCTTACGTTTATCTTAGAATGTTGCTACAAGACACTTTAGAATCACTGAGAATCAGGAGTCAATGGTTACTTAACCAAACTGATTCGATTGCAGCAAAGCTTCACTCACTGTTTCTTTTGCACTTCATTATTTTATTCTGTTTGCTCTGTCGCAGCATTCTGATTGGTTATGCAGTATTTCATCGAAAACCCAGAGCTATGAAATCCAAAGGCACTATGAAGCATTTATTTAGTGGGAAAGTGTTATCTTATTTCAGTTGCCATCACCAGCAGTAATGAGTAGCATTAGTGCACATATTAAATACGGTCAAATTAAAGCTTTCTGTTTGCATTTCACGGAAGACTTAATGGTCATACATCTTTGATGTTAAACTGATTTTGCTTGTTGAATTACTATGAAACAGATGTCAAATGATTCATTAAAGGCACAGAAGGCTCTTGAGATAGAGATATAGACCCGCAAGGCTCATTAGTGAGAAAACGGAAACGGCTTTCCTCCTACCTAACTATAATTACTTGTATTTAATAGAGACGATGGACTTTTTGTCTCTTTTTTCTCTCTTTTACCCCTTTCTGCAGAACCACGTGTGCCAATTTTACAAGTTAAAATGTAAATGGGGAGATTGTAGGACAGTTAATGTGGGTTTGGAGGAGTGTTTGTTTTTAGGGGTGTTACAGTTTGATAATATCACGATAACCTAGTCTCAAAATATCGTGGTATTAAACAAACATTTAAAACACATGAGCTGGTGGTGAAATATTTATTAGGAATTTTTTGTGCAAAAGTCTCTTTATACATAAAAAAAAAATCTGTATACTTAAAAAAAAAAAATCAAAAGGAAACAAAAAGATCAAATTTTCTAATTGGTGTTCTTTCTGTGGGTTAGTTCTCTGGACATATGTGTGTTAAATAACGTCGCTGGAGGTAATTCTGATCATTTCACATGGGATAAGCGAGCTCTGTCTTCACGATGTGCGCATGGACATCACAATAAAAATTCCATGCATACTACATATACCTAATTTTATTACAAACTGATTATTTTGACCTTTACATACTATATATTATAGTCACATGACCGTAACCTGAACTCACTTCGCTAAAATCTTCCACCGGATTTACAAAAGTTTAAGAAACGCTGAATTTCTTCATACTCGCGTGTGTGTGTTAATCACCTGTAAGGTGCAAAGCGTGTTCCCGACACAGCTCATTTGCATTTAGTGACACCCACAAAACTCCATAAAAGGTCAAGTACACAGACAGCTGGGAGCACGAAATGAACAATCAGGGTAAAGGCTGAAAAGCAGAAGTGAAAGGTATTTTGAATCATTTCTATGCCAATAAAGATAGTTAATAACACTGATAATAATAATAAGAAGAAGAAGATGACGCACAAAATTTTTCGTCAGCTGAGGCGTTTGTTTGCGGCTTACGGCTCTGCGCAGAGAGGCCGACCCGTCCTCCATTTATACACCGCCATTTCTTTTGTGATAATTGAATGATCAGTCTGTGTCGGCTCGCTTTCCTTTTTTCATATTCTTTAATTAATGCCGAAAATATAAAACATCTGGTTTTCATAAAATGTTCTCGATGATGCTCTTAGTCCCTGATCAGATGAACTAGCATGAGGATGTGTTCTTGACAGAGACTCCAAACCTCTTCTGTAGGTCGCGTCGGCTAAACGCCGTAAGCGTAATAAAAACAAGCAGTTTAACTGAGACAGTATATTTCAGATATAAAAGTGCACTAGTCCATGCCGATTATATGATCTGAAGTCGATCAAGTTGAGGTTTACATTAATTAGTGTTCTTATGTGTAAACTTACACACACTCAGGAGCAGGAGTAGGACTCAAACGGTTTTGCGAATTTTAAAGAATGCCACACTCGTACGAACGATTTAAAAATGAATCCATTTGTATCCAGCGTGATAAATGAGGCCCAATGTATGTATTTATCAGCGCTGTTGTTATTAATCGAACAAGAGAGTGGCTATATTTAAAAGAAAAAGACACTTTAATCTGTATTTTTATTTCATGGTTAGTCATACACTATGACTAACCATGAAACTGTGACAGCCCTCATCTCAGCTGAAGAAGTTGAAAGTTGCTACACTAAATCTTACAACATGGCTCATCATCTTCTTGCCAGAAAAAGACGTCTATTTATGCCAAATATCTCAGTAATTACTACTAGAACTCATCCAGAAAAAAAGTAATACACATCGAGACATGCATTTTGATGTCCTAAAGCTCCTTCTGACTCAAATTCATTCTACCTTTGAGATTTTGGGGTTGTTTTCTGAAAAAAAGTAATTATTTACACCGAAAAACTTGGTCTGCATTTTGAGGCGTGAAATCTGTGTATTAAAGCAGAGGAAAGCCAGTGAAAGGAACAGTGAAAGAAAAGCACGTAAACGCAGTAAATGTTTGGGTTAGGTGATGAAGATGACCGGGTCACATTAAAGACCTAATGGATGCACAAACAGCGTCTGTTGTTTCAGCCTGTGCATGAAAAAGAAATGCATGAAAAACGGAAAATGAGCACTGCTTGCAGGATTTTCACTGCTTGTTTGATTTTTGTTACCTTTTTATCCCTTATGTATCCCTAATGAGGTTATTTTAAATAATATGTAATATGAATGCATATTCATTCCAAGCCTGACCGGCAAAATATCTCCATGCTGCATGACTAATGCATTTGAATAGCTTTGTCACCTTATGTATCTAATCCAGAGAGATCAACCATGCTTACAGGGAATATATTGCTTCAGATAGAATTACTTCCACCATATGGACATACATATTTAAATAAATCACCAGAAACGGATGGCAGATAAGGCAGAGCCTGTAATGCCTCCTGTAAATTCTGAAATAAGAGCTGAATAGGAGAGAAATCCAATTACCTGAGAAAATCTGCGACCAGCACCCCTATACATACAGCAAAGCTGTATGACAAATTTCATAAAATTACACAGTGGTGCTTTATTTTCGGAACCAAAAAGAGTTTTTAATAATAGAAGAACAAGCGTCTGTTATGGTTAGGCTGATGAAAGCGCGGTGTAGCCGGACCCAGCTCTGTGTTTTTCATTTCAACTTTGCCGGTGGCAGACGTCCCTGTGGAGGCTGGTCAGACACGGGGAAAGCGTGGTGGAGTCATGTAGGGCTGTTCTGGAAATATATATATATATATATAAAAATAAAAAACACAAAAGAGGTACAGAACAGAACCAAGGATTGCTCACATCCTGCGCCAAATTCATCAACATGCATTAGAGCTCATGACTGATGTCTAACCACGAACTAACATTTCAACAACAAAAGGAAAAGCACTGCAAATGTGGTGATAAATAAGAGTGTATACTTCAAAAAGTATACGAAATGTTGAAATGTCAGCCAAGCAAACATAGCTGAAAATGACCACTTTTGTTTTTCATTTCAGAGTGGAAATATCAAAAGAAATAATAATAATAAAAAAAAAATCCACTTCAGATTTAATGCACCTCCTGAAAGCATGACTCAGTATTCAGGCCCCGTATAACAGTATTATAATTTACAACCATATAATTGTTGTCGTTTTTATCTTTTTAGAGTCCTGTCGAAAAGACTTGTTTGTCATAGTGGTTTTTCATCAAATGCAGAGTTTATGCAACAGTGTGGGGGGAAAAAAGGCTCATTCATAAGAGTTAAAGATGATTTTTGGCTTCAGTTGTTGAAATCTTTGACAGTAGGAAGTAAATTGATATTTAAGACAATTTGTAGACAATTTATCTAAACGATTTACATTGTCTAAGACTTTTGCATAGAACTGTAATTTCTTTTTATTTTTTTCTTTCAAACCTTTCACTCACTGCACTATAAATGTCGTAGTATGTAGTACTCTTTCTACAACACAAGTAGCCTCATAAAACATCTTTACAGCTTTTGAACAGCGTCTTTAATAGAAAGCACGAGGACGACCGAGTTGAGCGTGCAGAGAAAACGTCGTAACTGAGAGCGCTTCACTTCAGCGAGCACTGAGCACTGAGGCCACCGCATTTCCTTTTCCCTGGTTCTGCACTTCGTTTGCAGTTCATGGCATCTTACGCTCATTTTAATGTATCTGAACTGAAGAGTATCAAAAAAACAAAAACCTGTGCATTAACATCTCACATTTTTTATCCTGAAGTGCTTTGCATAAGCTCCTGTCGGGATAAACTCTTATTCTAGGAGATTTTTTTTTTTGGATCCTCAAAGCATTTTTTGGGGAGATTTTAATTATCTCTGTTTTCAAGCCACATGAGTTTTTGTGAACAGTATTGCTCAGCTCCAGCACCAATGAATAATTATGGCTAATTATGCAAAACTACATGTACATAGCTGAGAAAGAGGGTTCATTATTGCTTATCTGTAGTTGCTTAGCTGTAGCGACTAAGGCAGCGTGAGCACAGGAGAGGGGAAAAAAACAACCAAAACCAAATGCTGTTTGAGTTCCTTGTGTTTTGGATTTGTTGAATTTAGCAGTTGATGCTCGGTTAACTGAGGGCGTAGCATACGGAGACATGCTCAAACATGTTTATGGTGATACAACACGTCTCAATTAATTAAATTCTACACAAAAAAATCAACTTTCTTGACTATGTTCCAGACGAAAGGTTAGCTAAGCCATTTAGTTTGACTTTAATTTGACTAGCAAGACATTAGCATGTGTTTTTTTGTTGTTGTTGTTGTTGTTTTGGGGTTTTTTTTCTTTCCCTATTAACAATCTTAAGAGGAGTTGAAGCCTTTCTCATTATTTATGATAAAGGACAGGCATAAGTGGCATAATTAGCTCCATCAGAAAAACCTGCCGAGATAAAATCTAGCAGAGCGCCTGAGGTGATGTAAGTGGAGTAGATGTTCACATCAATGACCCTGTTTGTCCTTGTTTAGCCCAACAGCCATTTCTCAGCATGAAAAAATAATATTCTGAGAGCCCAAGCCTGTGAAAATGAAATTAAAGTCATTCAGCCCATCATACGAAAGGCTACCGTAGAGCCTGGATTTACAATAAATGCTAAGTAGCAGAGTAGATTTGAACTTAGACATGAATCTTCAAAAAAATTTCATATGTTGCATGCAGCTAGTTCGCTAATTAGAAGGACATTGACAAAACGGTGTATTGGATCACTATTAACACATGTCCTTAAAATAATATTATTTTTATAACCTTAGCCTGGTGGGAGTATATATCTAGTTGCTGATTGGAGTCGGCCGTGTGTGTTAGCGGCTAAACAACGAGCCACAAAATAGATGTGAATTAATCATAAGAGCGAAATCTGGATTTCATAGGGTTCCTTACATCCAAAGCCCAAGGCATGTTGAAACTACTGCTAGTAGATATTTACCTCAGGGAAGAACATAAACAAAACGAACAACTAAAGATTTTGGGGTGCCTATGTATGCTAAAATAAAAGAAACAGATAATACAATATCGTACCCTACCTCGTTAATCCCAAACTAGAAGAAAAAACGTAATCAAAATAAATTGGGTTAATAAATAGCTAATACTTCAACAATACTGCAAGACTCTGGGGGTAAGAGACTGTTATGGCTCTCTCTCTCTCTCTTTCTCTTTCTCTCTTTTTACAGTTTGTCCCTCGACTTTTAACTGCAAAACCATGATCACCCATAAGACCACATGGACCATGATGAAATACAGCCATTACTAGGCTTGGGTTGATTGACATTAGTATCAGGAATCACCAACAGCAATCAAGTTGGACGATTTAAATGTTTGTTGGAAAACATGGTGCCTGCAACTTTAAGACTGATAAAAATTGTGCTGGATCTCATGCAATATACATGCACATATAGCCAAAAGTATGTGCACCCCTGCCCATCACACCCATATGTGGTTCTTCCACAAACTGTTGCAACAAAGCAGGAAACACACAGTTGTATAGAACGTCTCTGTATGCTGTAGCATTACAATTTCCCTTCACTGGACCTAAGAGGCCCAAACCTGTTCCAGCATTATAATGCCTCTGTGCACAAAGTGAGCTCCATGGTGTGTTAAGGTTGGAGTGGAAGAACTGGAGTGTCCTGCACAGAGCCCTGACCTCAACCCCACTGAACACCTTTGGGATGAACTGGAACACCGACTGCACCCCAGACCTCCTCGACATCCCAACATCAGCGCCTGACCTCACTAATGCTCTTGTAGCTGAATGAACACAAATCCCCACAGTGCTCCAACGTCTAGTGGAAAGCCTTCCCAGAACAGTGGCACTTATTAATTAATAGGGTAATTAATAGGATAATTAAGGGACAGGCTAGCGTGATGCCATATTGCACACAAACCTAGCTGTAGCATCACACATCATACTCAAAGTAAATTGTAAATAATTGTCATTGGACTGACGTCGTCTGAATTGGTGATGCTGAGATGTAAATTGTGCACTATGTGATGTAAATTGCATGACATGTCTCCAGTGAGCAATGAGGTTTCTAAAATCTGAAGAAGAAAATCCAGCTGTGTTTGCATTCGACTGATGGCCTTAAAAAGGAACTTTAGGTACAAGTTGGCAAGATTCTCCACCAGAAATCTCCCAAAGCTTCACTTTTGACATTTTTTTTAAGAATGTGGGATTGTTTACTTCCTCATAGTCACTTGCTCCCGACAGCAAACTCCTTTCAAATGTCACTCAAGCTACACGGGATAAAACATTAATAGCACTCTCTTAGAGTGAAGAGAACAGAACCGGTTTGCTCGAGTAAGACTGCTTTCTAGAGTACGGAGAGAAGTTTTCCGCGCATTTCCCCCCATATGCGACAGGCTTCTGTGTTCAAACATCACCGAGTCTTTATCACTTCATGACTGCAAACTTTCCCAAAGTCTTCTCTCTTCAGTGCCACCATGCAGCGTAAACCCATAAGCCATACATCGTCTGGGACTTCTGCTTTAGCAGGGCTAAAATAAAGTTTCATTTCTGGCATCCACATCAGATTATTTGTTGTGAACAAAAATGGATTATTTTCGTGAAACCGAGCACAACAGCAGCACCAATGAAGAAGAGATGAAAAGCGAGACCGGGGCTGATTTCTTTCTAGCTCAGACTGTCGATTCAGATTTAATCTTCATTCGCATTGGTATGTTTCACACGGATCCGTAACACGTCATCAGCACTAACTGAGAAGGCAAATGTAAAATACAGACATGGATGTGATGGATTATTTATTTTCTCATCCTTTTTTTCCCAAAATGCCTTTCCAGAAGAAACTCAAACTAATTGTTGTGTTTGGTGAATATCAGAAGTAGGACACAAGTGTGTAAGATCAGTGTTATTATTAGTGTGGATCCATGAATCATTGTTCATATTCCAGGCAGGGATCAGAAAACCGGGAAGCCTAACTAGAAGTACAAGAACAAGGGAACTAGTGGTTGAAACGCATGATAACATCAAGCAGAACTTCGCAAATGGAAGGAACTACATCTTTGCAGCTCCTATTTTGTCTCAGCTAAGTAGCTATCTATCATATCTGTGAACTAACTAAAAATTTAGCAGGCTTATAATTGCCTATTTTGTATTGCTTTATGTAGCTCGTCTAAAATCTACAACTAGCTAGCAAACGCTAGATAGCTAGGTCACGTTTGTACCGTTTTATAATGGACACGTTTAGCTAGCTTAACTTTGGCTTACAAATCTCTTCAGTTTAGGCAGCGCCTCTGCTTTCAGTGCCTCTATGACGTCCTTGATGTTGTGATCGTAAAACTTTGTGTCTTGAACGTGCCCACAAACAACAAAGTTGTAAGCATCAACAGACTGCCTTCAGTTTCTAAGAGATGTGTATATATGTCCGGTCACTGCAGGTCAGAGCACCGCTTAGCATCAATTAGCCACTGACAGCACACCAAGCCAAGAAAGTGTTCGTTTAGCCTAATAGCACACTGTCTTTTCGTGCTAATCCATAATTATACATGGATAACAGTTCAGCTAATGTCAGTTCAATTCCTAAATAAAATTCTTGATAAATTCTGCAGTCAGATTATATGCAAGTTGCGTCAGGTTGCTAGGCTACATGGGTCTTTTTGCAGCCAGGTTGCCCACGCTTCTCTTTTTGTTCACAAACACCGAAGAGGTCAATATCCTCTGGAATGCTATTCCTGAGTAGAGTTTAGGGGCGATATAAGAAAAACATGGACCACCAGCTGAGCTGGGATTAATCGAAGGCATTAAATAGTAAACCTTAGCTGAACAAAATGCTTGAGATGGGTTGTACTGTTTCAGAAGATCAGTAAGATATGCCGGAGCTCAACCAGTCAGAGTGTTATATACCGAAACATTGAAACAGCAAGAGGTTAGTGTTTTTTGGTTTGAATGAATGAGTTATACCTTGGTGTACGGAGCACACACAGCATGAAGCCAGAGCATTTAAAAAAAAAAAAATTGAAATCACAAATGCAGCTGCGGCTCTGTGTGTGTGTGTGTGTGTGTGTGTGTGTGTGTGTGTGTGTGACAGTTTAGTCTACATCATTCTTATCATCACTGATAGATATTAGATTTAAAATTTTAGCCTCCTATTGAATATCACTTCCAGCCGTCAGTGTACATCATGTCTTGGACATGGTGTGTCACTTCCCACCAGAATATGTTTCTCCTGTTGAGTCAGAAAGCGTTTCCTTTCGCTTTGATTCACCTGCCAGAGCCAATCAGGTGCAGATTTCACACTTCCGAATGAGACGCTCTGATTGCCAACTGAGGGGCAAAAGACTCACATGCATCTAAATTGTCATTTTGTACATCACCAACAAAAATTTGTCTATCAGACAATAGAGTGAGGGAAATGAAAAATGCGCCAGACAGCAGGACAAAGGATCTAAAGTAAAATTTAGCTACATTGTTCCTTCTAGACGAGAGAGGCAGGTGAAGGACAGAACAAAACGGTTCAGACTCCAGATAGAGTTGTGTCTAGAAGTCTGTTTCCCTTGAAAACTGAAAAGCAGTGATGCTCAGTTCTCACTTCTGATTGGTCAGAAGGGCACAGGTTCATAGGAACACGCTCGCCTTCTATACCGTTATCATTTCTGTAGTAACTTGTACAGCTCCACATAAACAGGAGAAAGAAATCGTGTATTAGTTGATATGGTGAAGTTTTCTTTAAGGAGATGATTATTTAACATTTATGGAAGGAGTCTCCAGTGTCAGAGGCGAAGCTGCAACTTTAGGTTTTCCGAAATCTTCAGGAAAGACGAGTTTACATTTTCTGAGTATCATGACAAGCTACAGGTTTTTTTTTTTGTCTAATTATCTAAGAGAGAGAAAAAAGGACAGGCTGAGAGGAAACTACTGTTTATAGCTGCTATAACGTAAGTGAAAGATTGTTTCCACGGACAATTCACAACATTGCAGGCAACTATAAATGGATTAAAAAATATGGTGCGTTCTTTAATTAAGGAAAAAGGTAAGTAAATTGCTGCAGTACAAGAGGAATAAAACAGTAACTAAATTCGAATAAGTAAAATAACTAAGTACAATCAGTAACTCTGCTTGATCATAAAATGTTTTATTCCACAAGAAGTCGAGAGATCTTTCCTAAGCTCTGAGTTAAAAGGAGATGCAGAGCATTTTCTCTTCGTTCCCCTAGACACAGATTTTCCCCGTGTTCAGATTCATGTAATCGTTCACATCTTAAACTCTCAGCGTTTTGCAGAAGGGCTAGTGATGAATATTCAACCTCGCTCTCTTCATGTTCGGCGGCTGTGTGTTTTAATTGAGATAACACACCTTTAGCGAGTCGTTTGAACGCACACACATCATCAGGATAAAACAATGAATGACTCTGAAGTACAGTTTTGAATACAGAAAAAGTCACTGGGAAATGTCCGTTCCTGTACCTTATATCTGAGAAACAAAATGACAGGGATAGATATTTGTTCATTTTGTCAAGAGGAAGAAAAAGACGTCCAGTGTGAGAGATTTTTCCTCGCCGTAACCAAGCGTGAATGTCTTCAGCTTGGCAGTACGAGCGTATCATGAGTGCTGGAGCAGAATTCTGGCCCTAAATGGACTGCTATATGTACACACACACACACACACACATACACACGAGCAGGCAGTGGGGCCTAATAACCCTCTCCTCGCCATGTGATTTCGCTTCCACTGTCTCCTGCACAAGCAGTCTGATTGAGTTGTGTATTAATAGCCGCAGCTGGCACTTCCGTTCCGAATAACACGGCAAAAAAAAACATGATGTATTCCCCGAGGGGTTTGTCCAGAAAAGAAGGAGGTAAGACAGATTTGAAAAGAGAGATCTGACACAGTTTGAATCTGATCGTCTGCTGTGATAAGAGAGAGGGGGGAAAAAAGAAGCGGGGGAGAAAAACCGAGACCTGGAAAGTGACACATTTCAGTCAAACACACCTCAGAGCTTTAGATTTTTTTTTTTTCTGATTAAAGGACAGATGATTTATGGTTTCAAACCAAACCTCAAGCATTACGCCTGTGAACTAGGTTGCAAATTTGAGTCTAGCGATGACAGATCTCATACATCGACATTCAAGTTCTTGGAATTATCTGTGGAATAAAGCGCTGGAGTTTTCTCAAAATAGAAACATAGTCTTCATTGTCCATTATTCAGGTTTTGGTTTAAGTTGCAAAGTACAGGACAATATTGGGCCTAAAACAGAACCCTGTGGGACACCATGTTGTACTGGGCTTTAATTAATAGGTTCATATTAATGCACCTGTTCTAATGTTATCGTTTCTATAGTAAGAGTTCATTCACAGGTACGGCGGATAATATGGTGAAGTTTTCAGTAAAGAGAATAAATGTTTTATTTAACC
>CM074932.1:21054402-21065637 GCA_037576815.1 Pangasius larnaudii
GTGTTAGTGAGGGTTAGTTAGTGAGTGTTAGTGTGGGTTAGTGAGTGTTAGTGAGGGTTAGTTAGTGAGTGTTAGTGAGTGTTAGTGAGTGAGTGTTAGTGAGTGAGTGAGTGTTAGTGAGGGTTAGTGAGTGAGTGAGTGTTAGTGTGGGTTAGTGAGTGTTAGTGAGGGTTAGTGAGTGTTAGTGAGGGTTAGTTAGTGAGTGTTAGTGTGGGTTAGTGAGTGTTAGTGAGGGTTAGTTAGTGAGTGTTAGTGTGGGTTAGTGAGTGTTAGTGAGAGTTAGTTAGTGAGTGTTAGTGAGTGTTAGTGAGTGTTAGTCAGATCGTCAGCTCAGATTCTGATGATTTTCCATCTCCAGTGATGATAAACTTCCTCCTCATCACCAGAGCTGCATCTCCTCTTCATCTCCTCTGCATTACTGAGCATAATAAATCTAAACTCGACAGCAAGCTAGGCTAGTTACTTAGCTAATACTAGCTACAACTGGTAAGAGCGTTGTTATGGTTACAGTGTGAAAGTTGCATGAGCTGGTTTTTTAAGCACAAAATGCACCCCTGTCAACGATCTTATACAAAATAAGTGAATATTATATTATATTATATTATATTATATTACATTACATTACATTACATTACATTACATTATATTATATTATATTACATTATATTACATTACATTACATTATACTGAAAATCCTGATTTGTACAGGGTACTAGCCCCGCCCACCTCAAGTCTGGCAAAACAAAATGCTGAAAAAATAAAAGGTCTCTCAGCTGAACAGATTTATTTTGTTCCTTGATAATGAGTTTACTCCCGAAAATATTCATATTAGTTTTAATGTTAATTATTGGAGCTGAAAACACACCGAGAATTCATTTCATCTCAAAAAGATTTTTCATCACACAGCAGCACAGAGAGAGAGAGAGTGTGTGTGTGTGTGTGTGTGTGTGTGTGTGTGTGTGTGTTTGTCCATGTTCTTCAAACATTTCCATGGAAACTGCTAAGCTGCTAAAGTTCTAATGCGGTGCTATTCAGCTATTTATTTATCGGAATCCAACTCCAGCCCATTATTTGCACCAGACGTCCTTACCGCACCGTTTTTACTCTATTATCTGCGCTAACAAACATCACAAACAGCATGAGTCGTTGTGAGGAAAGAAGAACATTTTCAACCCATGGACTGTAATGAGGTTAAACAATGGCCGATTTGGTGCTCTGTAAGCGTGCACAAGTGTTTGCCCTTGATCGTTAAAGAGAGAGAAACGTCCGAGTCTGTATCTGACCCTGAGCCGTAAACATCTCTTGCATCTCATGTGTTAGTATGAAGTGTTAGCCTTGATGCAAAGCTGTATTCAATGTGAAGCCTGACGTCAGAAACACAAAAGCGACTCTCAAAGCAACATCATGTTCATGGCTCTTATACATCATTCCAGTCTGTAGGTCTTCTTTCCTTTCCCCAGTGTGTTAATTTCAGGTTTGAACCACCCAGGAGCACGACAGGTCTGAAGTTAAAGAGAATACAGTATCAGGAATGCTACATCACTGACAACAGAAAGAACACAACATTTTTGTGGCCCGAACTAGGGGTCATGACCCCAGGTGGGGTCGTTTGATTTCATTCTGTTTCCTTCAGTTTGTCTACAGATTAATATTAGAAATATCGAAGAAGGATTTCGTGTGTTAATATTCTGAAATGTTATTGGGAGTCGCATTTAGACAAACGAATACATGCTATGTTAGTCGTTTTCACAATCCTGACACGTTGCACTAGCACAGTTCAGCGATAAAAATGGAAATGTCTCCAAACAAACTAGTGTCGTGTCTAAAATCACACACTTATGTACTATTCTAGACCATTAATGAGCACTAACACTAACCAGTTTTCCTATTACAGTTAATGTGTGAATATTAAAAACCTCTCATCTCACATTCAAACTTACAGAAAGGTCTGTTTTGTCTCCTGGATTTTCTAGATTACTAACTATTTTTGAATGTAAAGTCTGAGTTTACGGTGGAGACGTAGTTCATGACAACAATCACAACGACAGCAGAAAGATCAGTGTGTTTAACGTCGCTGTGCGTGAGATTGCTAAACATTTTATAATTTGACTTGGAAACCTGACGGACAATGTTTTGACTTTTACATGCAGTCCACTGAATGTCGCTTTGCAGGAATATCGCTTAGGTTTTTAGTCACTTCTGTTACACATACATACAGTATGTTAATGACATAATGACATATTATCTTCAGATATTACAGTAGTCCTGTATTATAAATCTGGAATTTAAAAACATGTAGGGTGATCAAGGCTCGGGGTCACAGAGAATTCATAAAGTCCATTTGGGGTTTGGGAACCCGTAGACAATACTAGACAATAATATTCTCATTTTTTTTAGTCGAAGCATGTTTAAAAGCCGCAAGGACCAGTGTCTCTTTTTTGTCTTGTGTGCAGTGTTTGTACATAATTCAACATTCCTCCTCAGTAGCCATTTCATATCTCCGTTTCGCTGCTGCCTTTAACATGCCCCCTTGTGGATTAGCCGTTAAGGGCTAACAGAATGTGCGTGAAGTAATACTGCATTGGAGGTGAAGCTGGAACTTGTAATTCTCTGCCTATTTTGGTTTTTGAACGGTAAAAACCACCGAAAATGCCTCTTCAACTTGAACTCATCATCTTGGGGTAGACTTCTCAACCACCAGTTCCTTCCCCTTTTACAGAGTGGCGTGAAATCAACATGGCCGCTCACACTGGGAACAGTGTAAAGTTGTCCTTCTCTACTTTTAAATGAGTTCATAGCAGTATTGGTTTAGATCAGTTCATATAGAGACACAGTGCTTGGTTAAATCTGTAACACTAACCATACTAATCACTGTTTTGAGAAGGTAATCATCAACATTATATCATTATCACTAATGATAGCCAATCTGCTTGTTGCTAAGATACTCGCTATTGTCTGCTGTTGTTCTTGTGCTGCAATTTCAGTTCAAAGTGTTGCATGAATGTCTGAAGTGCAGTAAAGAAAAACCGAACCAGTAGCCACTCAGGTCTGTAACTGTGAAAGTGCAGTTAAAGTAGCTTTTTATGAGCTTTACATGCTCTGAGCAAACAAAAGACAAGCTTTCACGGAGGCATCCATGTTTTTTTTGTTCCTACTTCGCATATAGAATGTCCTGAGGTGGGAAATGATGTTACTACAACTTGCAAATTACCAGTTACAAAGCACCATGAACGCATCATATGTAAGCAAAAGACTCAACTCGCACAAATCTTGTGGTCACGTTTGCGTACTTGCACAGAGTTTTTTTTAGCAGGCCTAACACTGTGCTCAGTGGACAGACACTGTTGTCTGTCCGTGCGTCCATCCGAGAGTCTTGTTAGCATGCTATCTCATGAACGAGTGGTTGAATATTTGTAGGGTTTATATGGAAAATCACTGTAACCAGCAAGTGAACTGATTAGATTTTGGAAGTGAGGGTCCAGGTCACAGCACGGTCAAATGTCTGAAATAGTTTTTTCTTCAATAGCTGCCTTCCTGTTTGAAGCATATTTGAGACATACAAATTAGTAAGAAGAAGGACAATCTTGTTGGCAATGGAGGCATCCCCGAGTTCAACTTGTTAATTTATATTTATTTATAGTGCAGAAAGCAGAAGGAGCTCCGAGTCCAACGTGCCAGTGGAAATATTTTGTAAGAGTGTAGGAATCAAAATAAATTGAAGCACGACCAAATCTTGCATATGAAACAGCGTATATACTTAAATCAAGAAGCGTAGGTCATGGCTGAGAGGCACATATGCAAATTCACATTTAAACTGCTGTCACTGGTTTGGATATATAAAATATCTGAATATAAAATGCAACCTTCACGATCAGACTTTGTTCTATCCCTGCTGACATGACAGGTCTCATGAAACCACAATCACTGGCTGAACCGCCACATGCTTAAAGACCTTTACAGAAAAATAATCGTGTTTATGTTATATACAGTATATCACAGACAAGGTCACACTCAATAACATTGGCATGGCTCTTTGAAAGAAGAACACGGCTCAAGATATAGGGACACTCTTCAGGGGAAAAAAAGGTTTCTCAAGGATTTAAGTATTAAATACAACCTAAGTTCTTAAAGGTTGCGGAACATTTTATAACAGAAGTCTCCTGAGCTTCACATGCAAACCCTATGCTTCATGTTTCACATGTACCGCATGATATTATTAGGAGGGGAAAAGCACAGAAGGTGCAAAGGCAACCTATTGTTATTCTGTTTTCTTCTTCTTCTTCTTCTTCTTCTTCTTCTTCTGGCTAGGGTGTCTGGAAGCCCATAGAACCATCTGGTAAAAAGTTGTGAAATTTGGTAAATTTTTTGGGGAAGGTCTAAGGAACATTCTGACCAAATTTGGGCCAAGTGTTGCAAACACTCTAGCTCCACCATCGGGTCAAATTTGGGCCTAGTTTTGTACATTTACGGTCATAACTTTGGAACCATGTGTCCAAAATTTTAAAACCAGGCATCCCTGGGTTGATGACCTAATTAGATTTTCCGCCATCTTGGATTTTGTCAAAAACAGTTTTTTCGCTACTCCTCCTACAAATTTTGTTCAATCATCAGCAAAATTGGCACATCATCTTCAGAGCCTCACGAAAGTTATCAAAAGAATTTTGAATAGTCCAAATGTAATGGGCCAACGAATCTGATGGCAAAGACAGGAAGTGAGGCTATATCTCAGTAACGACTTTGTGCACTGACACAAAACTTGGTAGGCATCTTCATGACCATGACCTGAGTCTATGCAACTATGCAACAAAGCCAAAAAAATGCTTACTTCTAACAGCCATTTTTACTACTCTTCCCCGAAATTTTGTCCAATCTTCACCACATTTGGATGACATCATCTTGATGTCTGTCTGAACAAAAGTATTCAAAGGAATTTTGATATTCCAACCCGTTCTCATGCAATGCGCTGGCAAATGCAAAATACAAGATGTGAGGGTGCATCTCAGCAGTGCATCTACGATCATCACGAAACTTGATAAGTGTCTTCAGGACCATGCCCTGAATGCACCCCAGAAGTTTTTTTTTTCCTCATATCATTTGAAGAGTTTGTGTGATAAATCCACAGTTCATTTTTCCTATAATTCCCTGGAATATGCAGAAGTGAACGCAGACCGACATCTGAAATTCAAGTGTACTTCCTGTCGACCATCTTGGATTTTGTTAAAAACAGTTTTTTTCCCTACTCCTTCTATAAATTTTCTCCAATCATCACCAATTTCAGAGTGACCCTCGCAAGATTTCTTAAAAGAATTTTGAATATTTTGAATCTAATTGAGGCTGTATCTCAGTAACGACTTTGCACACTGGCAAAAAACTTGGTAGGTATCTTCAGGACCATGACCTGAGGCTATGCAGCAAATCTCGCCACCTACTGGTCAAAAGTAGTGTTACAATAACATGTCAAAAATGTTTACATCTAACTGCCATTTTTGCTGCTCATCCTCCAAATTTCACCACATTTGGCTCACATTATCTTGAGATCTGTCTGAACAATGCTGAAGCAACGTGACCCTGCTGCCCAGATGTTTATCTAGAGTGAGCCTCCTACAGTCAGAGAATTCCACCATTGCCTGTGGTCAAAACATTAGTGAAGTGAAGTGAAGTGACGTGTAGCCAAGTAGGATGACCCATACTAGGAATTTGTGCTCTGCATTTAACCCATCCAAGTGCACACACACAGTAGTGAACACACACACACACACCCGGAGCAGTGGGCAGCCTTTTTGCTGCTGCGGTGCCCGGGGAGCAGTTCGGTTGGGGGTTCGCTCAAGGGTCTCACCTCACTTGTGGTATTGAGGGTGGACGAGAGCACTGGTCATTCACTCCCCCCACCTACAATCCCTACAATCCCTGCCGGCCTGAGATTCGAACCCACGACCTTCAGGTTAACCTTCATTTTCATATAACTTTACACACAATTCATTTATTTTCGATTTTCTTTTGCACATGATTCATTTAGGTATGCTAATTAGCCACATTCTATGCCAAAAATACTAAACCTTATGTTAGAAGCAAAATGAAGGAAAGAAACCTTGTAAAATCAGATGAGATATTGTTGTTTGAGAAGAGTTACCACAGTGTTAGTGACTGAATGAATGTTTTCTTGTGAAATGAATGAAAAACGTTTCATTTTTAAGAGATACGAGGCTTAATGGCGGCACAATCGTGGAATCGGTGTCATGTAGCCAGATAAATACTGATCAGATGTCACAGAAACTTGAGCGTTTCCCCTCACACCCGATTAGAATCGTTTCTCTTCACTACACGTTATGAAAATAATAAACGTATTTTACCGCGCGTCATGGTGTGTTAGAAAATCAGCGAGCACATCATCCGTTTCCTGATTAGCATGCTCTGCGTGAACATCAGCAGTTTTATTTCTCCACATAACTGCGAGGGATTTAAACCTTTCCTGTTGCTTAGCCGCAACAGAAGTCTTCAATTATTCAGACAGTTTGCTTTATGGATTTATAAATGCCTTATTAAAGTTAGCTAAGTGGGAATGTCTGCGATACTTATTCTCTATGTTTTGCCATTAGCTTTTTTAATCCAGTCTTATTTTTGCTTTCACATATTTTATTTAAATAATTCTTTTTTTATTTTAAATTTAATTTATTTTCACAACAGCTCTGGCTGATCCTCAACATGAACTTAAAGACCTTCGAAGACATTTTTAGAACAGTGCTTATTTTATAGAGCTCATATTATTATTTTTAGTTTTTATTTGTATTTTACATAATATTCTGACTTTCCTCATCCATTTTATTCTTTTTTTTAATTTATCGTCTTTCTCACTCATAAGCTTTTTGTATAATCTCCAATTAGTATTAGAGTCTCCTTAAAATCAATTTCCTTTTATTATTATTATTATTATTATTATTATTATTGATCATCATCATCATCATCATCATCATTAATAAAAACCCCAGCAGGATTTTTAACGTTTAACATATATGAGAAAAACATGTGCTCAAAGACATGCCTGTGATTTTCTCTATTCCCTCTACAGACACGTGGAACGTTATGAAAAATCCACGGCATGTTAACGCAAAAGAGACTGCTTAATGTCAATCTTCATATCTACAAAGGTCAAACTCAGTAGATACAATTTTAGCTGAATATGAATTCTTTTATATTGAATTCTTTGTGTCAGGTTCGAACTCACTCTGTATTGGAGAAAATGTGCAGTAGATATCTTCCTGCAACACATCCGTCTGGACACTGAAACCACTTCACAGCCGTTTTTTTTCTGTTTCAGCGAGACCAGAGCCCGCTGTAAAGGCTGAAATAGGCAGAGAAACAGTGTTACTAAAAGTCTGAAAGTGAAAGTTTGGGGTATTGTGGGAAAATATTACTCTTAACGTCTTAAAAATGGAAGAGAAATCTCTTAAATGTGCTCAAGTATTTAAAAGTAAAAAAGTAAATTAACCACACACTTACTCCTAACCTAAGTGTTACCAAAAAAAAAAAAAAAAAAAAACTTTTAATTTCTAGTTAAATAATTTCTGGGTTTTTTTTATTTTTATATTTTGTGTGCTCAATTCATATGAAAAAATATATACATTATTTTAACTGAAATTAGAAGTCATGATTTTTTTTCATGGCCACACCTCTAATACTAACTTTAACCATTCACACGTTTCATATAAATCAAGCGTACACATTGTTTTGTACCTTTATTTATACAAAATCAAACAAAAGCCAATCACATTATCGTTTCTATAGTAACAGCTCATTCACGGGGACTTGTACGGCAGGTGTTCCACATAAACAGATTAAAAAACGTGTGTAATTGTCGATATGGTGAAGTTGTCAGTAAAGAGATGTTTCATTAACATTTATGGAAGGAGTCTCCAGTGTCAGCGCTAACAGTCAGACGTAAATCTGTAAATTTAACTTTCTTAGTCATGTGATTTTTTTTTTTAGATATTAACTTCAAGAGGGAGATAAAAAGGGAGGCTGGTGAGGGAACGACTGTTTATAGCTGCTGTAATGTAAATTAACTTGTTTTGTGGGCGTGCCACAATTATAAAATGTAAATATAAATGGATAAAAGTAAGATTTGTCCTTCTTTCATTTAAACTAATGTAATCATTGGCAAATTGCTGTGGTGTAAGAGGAATAAAACACTTCTGGACAGGCTGTTGTTGGAAAATAATCAACTTTGGGGTGACAATAGAAACTCCACTTCATTATACAGTTGATTATTTTCATATAACAACATGATACGTGTTATAAGACAATCGATTGATTGACTGATTGATTTATTGATTGATTGATTGATTTAGAAAAACAATATAATAAATTGGAGACAATCTGAGATCTTTGAAATCTATAAGAAGTAAAAACGTAAGCCGTGAATTAATACTAAAAGCGTTTTTTTTTTTCCATTTTTAATTACAGCACAAATCCCTTAAAAATACTTAAGCACAGAATATTTGATTTATAACGTAGAAAAAATCTGTATTTAGCATTTACATTGCATCACGGACAGAAAGCACACGTGAAAAATTGTCTGTCATTAACACACCTGGGAGCTGACGCATTTCTCTGCAACAGAGGTTACGATAATAATAAAGGTATTTGGTGCACAGTCGGGAAAAATGGCTGCTGTGGCGTGTTAGAAAGCCAACGAGCGAGCACATCATGCGTTTCCAGATTAACACGCTCTGGTTGAACTCGGCGCATCAGCAGTTTCCTGCTATATATAATTGTGAGCGTTTTAAAAACGCTTCCCGTTACTTCAGAAATATTTGGTCATTTCTGCTGTAAGCACAAAAGCGTTTAATCTCACAGGCCAGTGCGTGGCGTCACGCATGAAACCCCCGGACGACACCCGAGCCCTCAGGTTCAGCCGGTTCCATCAGCTCAGAAAAGCTAATGTGAAGGAGGTCCGTGTCTGAAAAACGGCAACTGGCGAGATGCCAAAGTGTGAAAAGCCTCGTCTAGAACAAGACATGATGGGGAAAGTACTTAAGTAATTATATTTCATTATTAAAGTATCATTTTAATAGATTTGAGGATTTTTTTTTTTTAGTTGAAAAAAAAAACATTTTACTCCTTTGATTTAGTCGTTACAATTAAAGTACTCATTATAAAGCTGAAATATCCTGAATTTTTCTTCAGGGATTAATAAAGTTTATCCTAACTTATCTTATCTTATAGCAGAACTCCAATATTCGGTTATCGATATCAATTCAGTCAGTCAGATTTCTGTTCACTTCAACTTTATTTCTGAACTTCATTTAAAAGATCCAGTCCAACTGATACCGCGTGTGTCTGGAGCCACCAAATTCACCAAATCATTATGAGGTGTTTGGATTTTGTTCTATTTTATATTAATAAACAAAGTAATAAACAAAGTAATAAACACAAATCCCACCCTTAAAATGAAAGAAACCCAACATTTTACACAATCCTGCAAATCTGATTGGTCAAGAGGTTTATTTAACATTCACGCTTGGGGAAGGAGTCTCCAGTGTCAGTGCTCTGCCACAGTCAGAGGTAAAGCTGTGACTTTAAGTTCTGTGACATCTTCATGTCAGAGGAGTTTTTTTTGTGGTTTCTCAGCAAATAATTGTAATTGTTGGCAAATTGCTGTGGTGTAAGAGGAATAAAACGCTCCATGGCATGCTGTTATAGGAAAATAATCAACGTCCAGGTGATACCAGTACCTCCACTTTGACACTGAGTGTTTTATTCTTTCACACCGTTTCTGCTTGCGTTTTTTTTTTTTTTTTTTTACTATATAATTTCGACACAATACTTTCTCTTAAACACCATTTTTCTTTTCTTTTTTTGCACACAAGGACAAAGCTCTTTGCCCTGTAAAAAAAAAATAAAATCATAGAGTAATTTTTTTTTCTGAAATAACAATAAAAGCCAACCGCAGATGGCTAACAGGCACCAGCTGACATGTGGTTAGAGAACAACACATGGACTCGATCTATCAAGTGGACTAGAAGTGCACAATCAGAGTTTTACACTCTTTTTTTCTGTATCCACAGGTGATGGATGAAGAGTCGGCTGTGTCGCGTTTCCCCAAAGGGCGTCATAAACCAACTGGGGAGAAAGCTGGAGTCTCAGTTCTCTGAAAACTGATAACAAAGACATATAGGTGGTTGTCTGGCCCATCCCCCGTCATCCTGCGAGAGTGGAAAGACTTAGATATCCTTGGATGCGGGAGAAGTGTTCTTCATCAGCGGCGCAATCAGGAGCTCGCGATTAAATCACTCTGGAAGGGATGTGAACATTGATTGAGTGGATCGTCTATTATGTACTTGGACCGTATATAGATGAGTGTGTGGGATTTTTAGGTTGCTCACTGTACTTTACCTTACTGTACTACACAGTGTGCTCTCTTCCAAAGCCACTGGAGGTCCCAAAGCTTTTGGGCAAATGGACATTAAGTCATTTCTGCCGCTCCAAGCCAAGACAAAAAGTATAGCCCACATACAGTATGTTTATTCCTGATTTATAGTTCAGGACTTGTACATTCACGTTTGATTAATGTTTCTGCAGATTTTTGGGTTCGTTTTCTTGACTTTTGTCATCCACCGAGTCAGAGTCACTTGGCGTTTTTGAAAAACTAGCAGACAAATGGATGGAGATGGATGCTTCAGGGGTTTCCTCTGGGCACTCCGGTTTCATCCCCCAGTCCAAAGACATGTGCTGTAGGCTGACTGGCATCTCTAAATTGTCGCTAGTGTGTGAATGGGTGTGTGAGAGTGTGTGCAGTTGTGCCCTGTGATGGGTTGGAAACTATCCGGGGTTTGGCCCGAGTTCCCTGGGATAGGTTCCAGGCTCCCCATGACCCTGTGTAGGATAAGCGGTACAGGAAATGGATGGATGGATGGATGGATGGATGGATGGATGGATGAACCTAAGCACAAGAATGTGAGTTCAGTGAAAGTGTTACGACTTTTCTGTTTGGCGTGTTTGGGTTCGGAGGAAACACATCGCTCTTATCATGGCATTAAGACCTCATGAGATATGAATAAATATAAGAGTTTAGATTTCAGCTTCCCTTCTAATATCTAATATCTAATATCTCACCACGAGCCGGATTTTGTATCTCGAATCTGTCATTGGAGTCGATTCATTCGGGTGCAAACACACAGACAGCATCACGTTTACGATTAAATTTTACATTCCATGTTTATTTATTACCAAGTACAG
>CM074932.1:21082611-21100896 GCA_037576815.1 Pangasius larnaudii
CTTCTATCACACAGAACTCCCGACACCTTTCTCCACCCATTCCAACCTGCCTGCACTCGCTTCTTTACCTCTTTCCCCACACTCTCCATTACTCTGGACTGTTGACCCCAAGTACTTAAACTCCTGTACCTTCTTCAAATTTGTTTTTTTTTTTTTAAATTCTGTGTAAAACCTTCGTCAATGAGAAACACAAGGACATTTACACAACATTATAAAGCAGTCCGAGACAACCTCGCAGCACGAGGTAAGTTTGCCTTACAAGCTCATTTGCCTGAAAATTGTCTGTGAATGTCATTTTTTTTCCCTTTATATTCTGTCATACAAGGAGTTTTGGGAGTTCACTTGCCTTAAAATTGTTTATTTATTTATTTCATTTATGAATTTCCTTCATATCTGTGCTTTATATTGTAAAAATGTAATCAATGAGAAATGCGAGGATTTTTATATAATATTATATAACATCAGGGACAATCTCCGAGCACGAGGTGCATTCATTTACCTTAAAATTGTCTGCGAATGTGAGTTCAACACAAATGAGCATGTAGTACTAAGCCTGTCTTATTTATATTTTTATTCAAACTAAAAGGATGGCATCCAGCCAGTGACGAGGAATGTGTGAGGAACCAGAGATGTCTTGTCTTATATTTTTTTTGTTGCATCAGACAGCAAATATAAAAAATATTTCTATGATGCATCAGACAGCATGATCGCCCGAAGCGTGAGGAGAAAAACAATCCTAGAAAACATTGGGGTTTTTTTTAGATACTCACCTGTAGCTCCCTGACTCATTTTTTTAACACCCTGTCAAAAATGCCAGTATGTGGTCTGAGCCTTTGCAACCAAACACACTCCTCCTCCTCCATCCAAACACACCAAATTTAACTCCTGCATTAAAGCCAGACGTCTCAATGGCAATCCTGCTTCACTGTCGTTTTTTTTTTTTTTTTTTTTAAAAGCAGTATCAATTAGCATAAAGCAGGCTAATGAACAGGCGATGAGGCAATGAGGTTTGGAGATGAAGCGATCGTGACTGTAGCGGCTGGTGACTCAGAAGTTTGTGTCACTTACTTTCTCTTCGTAGTGAATGTAGGAGGCCGCTTCGGGGCCCAGATACTTCACCAGGCTGCTAACAACGGCATCTCGTCTGTCCTCCATCTGAAAGGAAGCAGGAATAGAGCAGCTTTGTTTAATGACGAGGGCGATGACTGCCAGCGTAACGGGAAACAGAACACCGATGAAACCCACGGCAAGAAATCACAGCAAGACGTGAATAAATGAACAGATGTGTTCCGACTGATGGATGATGTGGGTGGAGAGAAAATCGATATGTTTGACGTCGCTTTATTAAACACTCGATATCCACAGCGCTGCTCAGTTCTGGATTCTGATTGGTCAGGAAGTGTCGATTCATTTTCTGACAGTAGTGCAGGTTTACACTAATGTGCTTGTTGTAAGACCTTATCGTTTCTAGAGTAACTCCTTCACAGGGACGTCTACAGCAGACGCTCCACTGATGATAAACTGATTTTAAAACAATCAAATTTCAGTAAGGAGAATAAATGTTTATGTAACATTTTATGGAAGGAGTCTCCAGTGTCAGCTCTTTGTGACAGAGGTAAAGCTGTAACTCATGCTAACTCGGCTGCTTTGTGGTTTCTCTGTAACATGATAAGCTGCGTGGGGGGTTTTTTTTTTCTTTTTTTTTTGTCTCATTAACTTCATTAGAGAGAAAAAACGAGAGGCTGTGTTCTGTTTAGAGCTGCTATAAAGTTAGTGAGAACTTGTTTCGTGGGTGTTCTACAATGTTAAATGTAGCTATAAGGAGATAAAAAGTACAGCGTGTCGTTCTTTAATAAATAAAAAGAATTGTAATCGTTGTTAAATTGCTGCGGGATAAGAGGAATGGCATGTTGTGCTGTAATGGAATGAAAAACTTTGGAGTAGTAACAGTAACTCGGCTTCATCACGCCATCTCGTTGTTGATTATTTTCCTCTAACAGCAAGACACAGCGTTTTATTCATTACGTGTTACTTTATATTTGTATGAAAAGTTGGAAAAAAGTGACTACTTGCTAGTTACTTAGATTTAATCCAAATATCTCACTTGTTTCTTCCTTTTTTATTAGAAAGGGTAGACACATTACATAATTTAGATTAATCATGTGATGAATATCATGAATTTCTTCGGGTCCTTCTTACTATCAGGGCTATAACGGAGTTATTTATCTAAAAGGTTTAGGAAAGGCATGTCTCTACAGACTTACACATGTTAACCATTCAAAATGTGGAATTTCTGCCATTATGTACATAAATATTATGAAAATACAGGTGATATTTGAGCTGTGAAATTCATTTTGACTCCGATGCCGAAACATCTGCGCGAACTGAAAACGAGTGAGACCTTCTCGCGCCCGAGTGATTAAAATTAAACTCCACATGATCACAGATCTGAAACGCAAACACCGACTGAGAGACGAGAGAGAGCTGACAGTGAAGATTAAAAAGCCTACAGGCTGAGCACTAAAACCTCATTAGAAAAAAAAGAGAAAAAATACGGGCAGGAATCCCACCACGTGTCCACTCTGTAAACCCTGCCAACACTCACAGGTGAGTGGAATGCTAATTAGCTGCAGCGTGCTAAATAATAACGGAAGATAAACAAACTCGGATAGAGGTGTGCATCTTTTAAAAACACAGTCGTGCTGCTGAATATGAATGAAGGCTCTAGAGGAGATCGTGCTATGATGCGTCACAGTTTTTGAGAAGTATGGTGGTGCTCTGTGTGTGTGTGTGTGTGTGTGGGCCATGAGAAACAGATGAAGCATATCACACTCGGTCAGAACACACACACTGAAGTTTCCTGCGCTGATGATTAATTTAATGAACAGTTTGGTGAACTTCACTCCATCTCTGTTCCGCTGAAGTTTTTCATGTACACATGTTCAAAGTTTAAAGCTAGTGTCTTTAGCTTCGTACTTGAGCTACGACGCTAATGTGGCTAACGGAAGTTCAAGTCACCTAAGTAATTTAAGGAGATTTCTGCCTCGAGACAGAATTACATGTGTGTGTATATACAGTATGTGACTTCATGCTAAGAGCATAAATGATAACACTTTCTACCACGTGCTTTGACCTAGCATTGACCATAGCCCCGCCCTCTTGGTTTCTATTGGTTCATCAATACACGGGTCAAAATAGATAAAGTAGATAAAGTAAGTCTGAAGTGAAAGTAACCGCTACCAGAAGGAAAAGTACATATTTCATGTCCAGCGTCCTTTCCCCTTCAGTGAATCAACTTTTCCGACATTTGCTCTCACTGCAGCTTTAACTGGAAAAGCTGAAATTTGTCAGAAATTTTTTTCAGACTTGTGTCTCCCATGTCGTTATAAACTTCTGCCTCAAACTCATATCCAGTTCTTCTGATGATGTGGTTTAAGACACCGAGAGAATACAATTGAATTCTGCCTCTAAGAATTTAAAGATGAATTGATACCATAAATCTAAAAGTGATGTGGATGAGAATACAGTTCTAGTTCAACTGTGTAAATTTGCAACCCAGGTGTGGATTAATGCTGCACTCGACTAGAGGTCGTAACTCGTAATTCCCAACCTCCTAGCAGGAAAAAACAAAAAAAATCAGAATTCACACTCTTTAGGGGGAAAAAAGCTCTTTTGACTTTATTAATTCAAATGTGTGTGTTTGTTCCACATGAATGAATTAACACAATTTGTTTTTGTACAGCCAACATGATTTTGTCGTATTTTCAAAGCCCTGGAATAATAATTTTAAAAAAAAACTCTGCGCATTCAAACAAGCTCAGGACCAAACTCAAGATCCTGGGGTCATAAGGCACTAACATTACCCACTGTGCTCTAATGCACACACACACAAGCTACAGTTAATTTATCATCTTCATCATAATATCCAACATCCTCACCAGATTTTAGAATAGAATTGGTTCACATTGGAAACTTGTAGATTATACTCTTGTTTCGATTTAGTATAAGCAACGAACTCATGTTTTAATGAGAAACTTAATATTACTATGTAAACTATGCATGATATTTTCTCTTAAATCTGACTGACTGCATATTTTTTCAGTGCAGGACGTTCTCCCGAACTCCGAGTTCAGCATGTGATGTCAAATCAAAATGGCCGCCTGCAGCATCAGCAGTAAACACAGCAGCACTTCTTCCCTTTAAATGAGTTACACTGTAGATCCAAGTATTAGCTTTAGATCAATCACCGTACAGATATATTCACATTTTACATTTATGACACTGAGCCATGCTTTTTTTCCCACTTTGTAGCTTGAATTCACAAAGTTTGCAAACAAGCACAAATAATTCCGAGCTCTGACTTCCCACTTCCGAGTGTAGCGGTCGAATGCAGTATATCTTCCTATGGCCTCTTTGTGTGTGTGTGTGTGTGTGTGTGTGTGTGTGTGTGTGTGTTATTCAGTACTTGTCTATATTTTGTTGTTCTGTGTTTGATTTCGTTCATCTAACAGGAGGCAAAATACAGCAGAATATTTCCAGACACACAAACGCAAATATAATCCATTAAAAGAAAAGACTGACGCAATGGATTCAGACTAAAATCCCAGAGATACTCTGATAATAATTACACTAGCTCACATTCTCATGTAAAACTAGTGCAGTTAGAAAAGACTTTTATGTCTCGTCTGGAAAAGGGGTGTACATTAGATTTATTTTTATTTTTTTTCAACTGAACCAAGCTTGGAAGTTTTAATATTTTCGAACCCTCGACTCTTTTCAACACCTATCTGCGTTTGTTTACGGCGGCGCCGACGACGAGGTTGGAGAAGAGGTGTGATAGAAGGGCGGATTAATTTAACACACTTCCGTAAAAACACACACGTTGTGTACGCCGAACGTGTTGAAAGTCACCTCTTCGGGGATGTCTCCTGACGCCCGAATGCAGCGACTGCATCCATTTTCACCTCATCACGTTAATATTCCTGGATAACTCTGAACTGTCTGAAGCTGCAAACCTCTGGGACGGACCCCAAAATCCCCCCCCACGCCGTTTATAACACTCTTCCATTCCTGCTCTCTCACACTCTCTCTCTCTCTCTCGCATTTTCACCTTCTCCCCCTCAGTCTCTCACCTCTCGGCTGTTCCAGTAACAGGCCTGAACCCCGGCGATGAAGCCCACCAGCGCCGGGCTCCCGCTGGGACTGGTGGCGTCAAAGGTGACCCCGAAAGGGCAGCGTATAGAGGGATGTGCCACGATCTCTCCCGAGAAGCCTTTCTGCTTCCAAAACGCCTGTAAAATTCAACACGGATGCATATTTTAGCATAAAGGAAATAGAAACTATTCAAGTCAAGTCAAGTAGCAAAGAGTTACCGCTAAACCTTAACTATTGGCACCTCCGGTTTACCGCACTTACTGCAAACATACTCAGTTAGCTAAGATGTTATTTGGTGTCTGTTGTTTATTATATTAGTTTGGGATTGAAGCTATGATGCTAATGTAGCTAATAAGTAATGAAATTTTAGACTCACCCAAATGTACACTCACTGTCCATTTTAAAAGGAACACCTATACAGCATCAGTTATTTGGGTGGATTACATTCAAATCAAACATCAGAATGAAGAGAAAGTGTGTGATCTCTGCGACTTTAGCCGTGGCATGGAAACTGCTGATCTCCTGGAATTTTCACTCTCTAGAGTTTACACAGAATGGAGCGAAAACCAAAAGACCATTGAGAGAGAGAGACAGTTCTGTGGGTGGAAGCGCCTTGTTGATAAGAGGTCAGAGGAAAATGGCCAGATTGGTTCGAGCTCCCAGGAAGGATGTAGTAACTCGAACAATCTGCAGACCCTCCACACACACACACACGATTTTTTTTGTTTGTTTGTTTGTTTGTTTCTTTGCACCATTCTGTGTAAACTCTACAGACTAATGTGTGTGAAAATCCCAGGAGATCAGCAGTTTCTAAAATACCCAAACCAGACCATCTGGCACCAACAACCATGCCATGGTTAAAGTCACAGAGATCACACTTTTCCCCCCATCCTGATGTTTGACGTGAACATTAACTGAAGCTCTCGACTGTATCTGCATGATTTTGTGGACTGTGCTGCTGCCACTTGAGCAGGTGTACAGGTGTTCCTATTAAAGTGGACAATGAGTGTATATAAAGGTTCTTTGTAGAACCCTACAACCCTAACATGTGTTTCCAAGTACAACCCATTAAGGAGGACAAGAATCCTAAACTATCAAATGATCCCTTTAAAAAAGCTTTTTTTTCTAAGAAGGTCCTTCAAGGGTTCTTTAAGGGTTCATTAGATCATTTAGGTAAGAACCCTTGAAGAACCCTTTTTCTAACAGTGTGTGTGTGTGTGTGTGTGTGTGTGTGTGTGTGTGTGTGTGTGTGTGTGTGTGTGTGTGTGTGTAAACTTATGTAAGTGTGTGGTACAAATTTCAAATTATGGGACATATTCTTTAAAGAGTTCTTTAAAGATTCATTGGATAATTAAGGAATCCAAAAATGAGGTCTATTGTGAAGCACTTTGTTGTAGGGTTCCAAGAAGAACCTTATAAAGGTTCCTGCAGATGGATAACTGAAGAACCGTTAAGCTTCTAGAGTTGGTACAGCACACTTACCCAATGAATACACATACTCTTAGAAAGAAAGGTTTTGTAAGGGTTCGTTGGATAGTTAAAAGAGAGAACCATCCCTTTTCTCTGATAGGGAAACATTTCGTTGTAGGTATCATGTAGAACCATTTTTGGAAGCTAAGAACCCTTTCATATGTAATAACGTGGTAAGTGTGAGGTACAAACTCCAAATTATGGTTCATTGTTTTCTTTTTGATACCTATAATCATAGGGTTCTTCAATATTTCTTTAAGGATTCATCAGATAATTAAAGAAACTTTTCTGATGGAGGGAAAACTTTGTTGTAAGGTTCCATGTCGAACCTTTAAAAGTTCCTCCAGATGGACGCCTGAAGAAGCTTTGGCTTCGTAAGGCTTCTAGGCTTTAAGAAGAAAATAATAATCAATAATTTGGGGTTTGTACCACACACTGTTGAAGACAATCAGTTCTTCGGGGGTTCTTTAAGGGTTTACTGCATAGATAAGTGTTCTTAGTTTCCAAAAAGTGTTCTGACAGGGAAACATTTTGTTGTAGAGTTCCAGGTTTGGAAGCTGAGAAGCCTTAATTATCGAATGAACCCTTACAAAAACTCTTGTAGAACCAGTTTTTCTAAGAATGCATGTCTTATTAAGCCACACACCTTCCCAAGTTAATATCTTACAGGGGTTCGTTCAGGGTTCAGTGGAGAGATAAGGGTACATGTTTCTGATAGCAAAGCTCTTTGTTGTAGGGTTCTATACAGAACTGTTATGGGTTCCACTAGAGCTAGAACCAAAGAACTGAAGATTCAAATGCATTTATGGATATATTAAAGGAATATTAAATAGACTCCCATTGCCACTTCGTTGCTTTAACCTTGTAGGTTCTTGTAGGTTGGAAGTTTCAAAAAACAAATAAATAATAATGCAATAATATTTTTAAAAAGAAAACAATAATCAGAATAAGATAATCTCGTAGCTTGCCTGTAAAAAAAATTAGACGCAAACCTCTCCTAACAGTTCTCGACTGATTGATTTAGTGTGAGAGGAAAATGATGTAAATTTGAGTAGCTTTTTCTCTTTATTGTCCCTTTGAGGACTTCTAAAAGTTTCCTCCATCTTTATTTGGATTGTTAGTGAAGCGGCGCCAGAGAGAACGTTCTCATCAGTCCTCACATAAACGTGAAATTTTGCATAAATCCATCCCTTTATAATTATTCATTCTCATTATCTCTGTCTGTGAATGCACAATGTGTGCTGAGCTCGTTACATAACCGCGTCTAACCCCTTCCATTACTTGTTACTTTCTAAACAGTGTCAAATCCCTTCTCCTAAAGTCCACTGCAGGCAAACGCATCTCTCCGTGTCGCATAACGTTAAACGTAAAAGACCCCGTTTGCTCTCCGAGTCCGAGCGATCTTCGACGTGTCCGAGATGAAAGGAATCGTTACTAGATTCAGAGCACGTTTTCCTTCTCGGTAGCTTCCTTCAACCATTAACGCAGGAAAAACTTCATAAATAACTGATGAGTCATAAATGTGCTAAGCTTCTGCGATAAACACTCATGTAATCAGACTTTAATGGGAAATGACTAATGTAGGGTAAAGAACATTTACAGCCTGTTAAACGCTAAACCATAAAAGGGGGAGGGAACATACTTTCCGAACGAATTGCAGCCCTCAGATACTCGTCACATTTCTATTATATATGATATATTCTAATTAGAGGTGGGGCGATATGACAAAAATGATCATATAGTGATTTAATTCCAGAATTAAAAAAATAAATAAAGTTGGAGTTTAAGAGAAACAAATAAATAAGCTGTGGTCGATTCTAATGAAGTTACATTTTTACGTTTAGGGTTTTTTTTTTTTACATTTTTACAGTTGATTTGGTAAAAACTAAAGAAAATACCTGTAATGTCTCAGAAACGTATATTCTGACATGATTTATCATGATATCGATATTATATCAGGGTGGATTTTCCAGTGGACCAGTACACAGTTCTGTTAGAAAGTTATATTGTCCAGCGACAATTGTGCAAAGAGTACAATATAAGTAGCTGAAATAGTGTAAACACATCACAGTGTTATCTGAACATTTAAAGCCGTAGGGGCGGGCAATATGAAAATATCGTATCGAAGGTGTTTCTAGGATGTATCACGATATATAGGCTGCTCACAAAATGCCAGCGATTATAGTAGTATTTTTTTTTTTAAATAAAATTGCAAATAAAAATGATGACTTTTTCGACATAAAACTTTTTCTTTAATATAAACATTTTTCTTTACAAAAAAAAAATTATACCATAATTAAGACAAGAAGTTGCTGCTGTTAAATAAATGAGTTAAAAAAAAAGCTTACAATGTAAATCATGCTTGAAATCCCTTCTTCATGGACTAACGGGAGGTCGTGTAATAGCAGCTAGCTAACCAGCTAGCTATGTTAGTAATATTAGCCAAGTTTTTAAGGAAATTTACATATTCATGCATATTTGTAGATTCTGGTGTGATTAATGAGAGTAAAATTGTAAACAAGTTCCAGGGATATTTTTAGTTATTTATTGGACTAAAACTTATTAAATAATTTCTATTTTGTTATTTGGTTTAAAAATGAAACATTCAGTTGATTGATTCTAAATAATTAAAAGCAATTGAAAACCTTTTTTTTTTTTTTTTAATTTAAAGTCATCTGGCAGCTCTGGTGTACATTGTATATACATGATATATGATTGTGTGTGTATGAAAGCCAGAAGGGGACGTGATTTAACATGGTGCTGAGTGAAAACAGAAAAGCAGGAAATAGGAATAGAGAGAGAAGAAAAGATGAATGAGACAGACAGACAGACAGACAGTTTATGATTGATGCGTCAGGGGAAATGGTATAAAAGGCTTAGAGAAGATGGATGTCACTCACTGTAGGATACGTGATGATAAACTTGGTCATGTGACCCACGGGCATGCACTGTGCAAGACGCCGACGCTCCAGAGGCAAAGCAGGCCGGTACTCGATCTGAGCTGGAGATGACAGGAAGAGGGCGGAGTCAGGGGTCAGGGCTTAATATTTCGTCTAAGATTTGTCTGAAGTTTGCTTCTTACATTTTGTTAACATGTAATGGAAGACTATGGCCACCAGTTTAGCACGTGTAAATCATCAAACACAGTGACGACATCTTGATGTTCTCTATAAACATGGACCAATCACATCTGTCTGGAGGCGGGGCCTAATGTTTAAACGTGGAAGTGTGTATTAGACGGGATGGTAAAATATTTCCAGTTTGTTCGGGAACTGAGGTACACGAGTGTGTTGTGTGATGATTCGAACACGAGGTTTGCACTGATGCTAAACTGGTGGCTATAAACCTCTGTGATTTGTAAGCTACATTAGCATCATATCCTGAATGCAGAATTATAAAAACGCAAATGTTGTGGATGAAATGAGAGAGAGAAAGAGAGACAGAGGGATGGAGAGACAACGAGCTGTCTCTCTTTCTCTCTCTCTCTCTCTCAGTTGCTCTCTCAGTGTGTCTGTCTCTTTGAAAGGGGGGGGGCAGAGAGAGAGAGACAGAGTCAGAAAGACAGACAGAGCAGTGACGGAGACAGGGGGAAAGCAAGTGAGAGAGAGACAGAGGGACAGGGAGTGAGAGATAGAAAGAGAGACAGAAAGATACAAACACAGAGATAGAAGGTAAGAGAAAGAAAGACAGAGGGACAGAGAGAGAGAGAGAGAGAGAGAGAAAGGCATAGAGAGTAAGAGAGAGAGACAGAGAGAAAGGGAAGCACACAGAGAGAGAGAAAAAGAGAGAGATGAGAAAGAGAGACAGAGAGAAAGAGACAGAGGACACATGATTGGAAGAGCCTGAGGAAACAAGCAGAGGAAATAGAAGCAGCAAAAAGACACAATAGTGAGAGAGAGAGAGAGAGAGAGAGGGAGAGAGAGATAGACAAAAAGGCATAGGGAGTAGGAGAGAGAGAGAAAGAGACAGAAAAAAGGCATAGAGAGTAAGAGAGAGAGACAGAGAGAAAGAGAAGCACACAGAGGGAGAGAAAAAGAGAGAAATGAGAAAGAGAGACTCAGAGAGAGAGAGACAGAAATATATATATAGATAGATAGATAGATAGAGAGAGAGGACACATGATTGGAAGAGCCTGAGGAAACAAACAGAGGAAATAGAAGCAGAGAAAAGACACAGATGGAGAGACACAATAGAGAGAGAGAGAGAGAGAGAGAGAGAGAGAGAGACAGACAGATGCAGTATGGGGACATTAAGGCGTATGGCGTAGGAGAGCGGACGTCTCGCAGCACTCTGATCAGCTCGTCTTATCGATCTGAGTGCCGCGCTCTCTCATAAGACAGCACTCTGCTAAATTGGATGCAATGCCCCAGTGACTGGCTCTCTGTGAAATGCCCAATCTATAACAGAGTGTGTGTGATTTAACAGAGTGTGTGATTTAACACTGCTACGCCACGCTGCTGCTTAAGGCCCATAATTAAGGAGTATCCATTTAGAGGAGAGTGATGCCATCCAACGCGGTTATGTGTGGCTCTGTCCATGTGTCAGGAAACACCCACGGTATTCCACTGACCTGGCGTCCCATGTGACCGAGCACGTCGCACCTCATTACCCAGCAAGCCCGGCTTTCAACACCTCGCACGGCCCCTTACAGTCGTTACTGTCACTGCATTCGGTACAGGACATGCACAGTGTCGCTGTACACCTTATTTACAATTCAAAAGATTAATTCTGTAGCCTAGACCTGTTTCATGTGCAACGCTTAAGGAAAAAAACACACTGTGTCATGCTGTTATAGAAAAATAATCAATAATGGGGTGGTGTGATGAAGTGGAGTTGCGTTATAGTAGTATTTTCCTACAACTGCACTTCAAAGAGTTTTTTTTCTCTTATACTACAGCAATTTGCTCACATTTACACTGTGTTCTTAATTAACAAACATGTCATACTTTCCATCCATTTCCAGTTGCATTTAATGTCGTGGATCATTCCTGAAACAAGTTAGTTATTAGAGAGAATAATGCACACCTTCCGACCAATCAGGATCAAGCAATCGAGCGTGCTGTGGTGTGAATGCTTTGAGCTGCGCGTCTCCGTGCTTCGACTTTAGCAGAGGAGTTTAGCGTGAGGTCGTAGGGCTGGTGATGATGGTGCTGCAGTTCATTGCTTATTGTTCTCGGTGTAACTGCTGTTCCTGCTGCTTTCAGGTCGTCCTGCAACTCTGTTTGAGTGACTAATGGCTTCTCTCTTATCCTCCTTATCAATTGTACTGAGCGATGTTTACGCTCTTTGCTATGGCTGTGGGCGTGTTGCCACTTTTCCAGTCGAATGCTGTTAATAATGCTGAGAAATTTAGGAAGATCCTTCACCTTCACCATGATTACTGCTTACCACTGTGAAATCTCTCCAACCAATGGCGACGTCTTTAATAGCGACACCGGATTTATTCTTAACTTAACTTTACATACAGTGGAGTCCAAAAGCCTGAGAATAAAATTGCATCTTTAATAGTAATATTAATGTCAGTAAAATTTGAAAGTCATTTACTTAAAAGAATTAAATACCAATAAAATGAATGTTACCGAAAAACCACAAAGACTAAACTCGTCCTGTCCTGAAGATGTCGGAAAACTTTACCTCTGGCTGTTACAAAGTGCTGACACTGGAGACTCCTTCCCTGAACATTAAATAAATGCCTCCTCACAGAAAACTTTTTTTTTTTTACACACATTTTGAATGTTTATTTGGATTGATAGAAATCTAATCAACACCTTCTGACCAATCAGGGTGCTGTTTTAGGATGCTGTGTTTTTCAACAAACTCTTCTTTTAAACCCGGTTTTTAGACAAATGAACTATAAAACTATAGGACTCTGATGCAAGAAATGAAAAATAATCAGACAAACATTCCATCCCTGCTTCCTAATCCATCCTGAATGGAATAAATTACGTCCGATTGTGTTCTGAGCTTTAATAGCGCATTGCAATCTCTCAGCAATTATCAATCATCTAATTAATAGATTTAATGCAATGACAATTATAAACTATTCTTCATAATTACAAAACTATTCTTCTGTAATCCGTCCTCGTCTCCTCTTTCCTTTCTTCATTATTCGTTATTATCCCGACAGGACAACAAATAAAGCAGACGTACGTGTTTGCGTCCGGATGTGATTTGGCTCTCGTTATATTTCTGTAGCGTCTATAATGAAGCCTTGCGATCTCTCACTAATCAATAATCATCACTTGCACACCGCATACTGCGCGTTCACATTCATCAACAACCCCCGCATTACGCATCATCTCCAAATACGTTCTTTCTTTCTTCCTTTCTCTTCTTTTGACAATTAGAGTAACTTTCATTCTTGTTTTCTTTCTTCTTTTGACAGTTGCAGGTTTTTGTTTTCTATCTTTCTTTCTATATTTTTTGACAGTTACTTTCGAAAATAAGCACCTGGAGCCATGGGTGGAGTGTAGACGCAGGACACAGGATAAATTGCCTGTGCTTTCTGTGTCACCGTGATCCGTATCCTGAAGCCTCGTCTCTCAGCCACACACGCTTCCTTTAGAGACGTTTATCACGGACGAGATAAGAAAGTCATTACAGTCACCACAAGACCATCCTGAGTGTCATGATAATGTTGGTAAAGGTCAAGTCTGACGGAGAGGGAGCAGAGGACAGGAGCAGAGGAGCAGAGGACAGGAGCAGAGGACAGGAACATCATCATATGTCATGTCTCCTCACTGAAATGGAATTATTACGCGTCCATGTGGCTGGTACATCTGCGTAACGTCTGTGTCAGACCGACAGGAAAGTCACTGTGACCAAAATGAGCAACTCGGTAAAGCTTTTTTACATACAGGTCAAGAGCTTCAGTTAATGTTCACATCAAACAAGAGAATGAAGAAAAAGTGTGAACTCTGTGACTTTAACCGTGGCATGGGTGCCGGTACCAGATGGTACCAGTTGGTTTGAGTTTTTCGGAAACTGCTGATTTCCTGGGATTTTCACACACAACCATCTCTAGAGTTTACACAGAATGGTGCAAAAAACAAAAAAACATTGAGAGAGAGAGAGAGAGAGAGAGAGAGAGAGAGAGAGAGAGAGAGAGACAGTTCTGTGGGTGGAAGCGCCTTGTTGATAAGAGAGGTCAGAGGAAAATGGCCAGATTGGTTCGAGCTTCCAGGAAGCATAGAGTAACTCAAATAATCACTCTTTACCAACGTGGTGAGCAGAAAAGCATCTCAGCATGCACAAAACATCGAACCATGAGGTGGAGGAGCTACAACAGCAGAAGCCCACATCAGATTCTACTCCTGTCAGCCAAGAACATGAATCTGAGTGCCTACCTGTCTGTCTGTCTCTCTGTCTGCCTGGATGGGTAGATGATTGATTGATAGACAAATGAATAGACAGTTAGATGTGTAGATGCGCAGAGAGGGATATACAGATAGGCATATGGAGGGAGGCTAATAGACAGAGAGATAGAGAGAGACAGAGATAGATAGATAGATAGATAGATAGATAGATAGATAGATAGATAGATAGATAGATAGATAGATAGAAACACTGTATATATACTATTCTAGAGCATTGTTGAGCACGAACACTAACCGTTTTTCCTGTGACAATTAGTGTCTGAATTTTAAAAACCTTTGAATGTTCGCCTTCAAACCTACTGAAAGGTCTGTTTTGCATACCAGACGTCTGGATTTTCTAGATTAATAAACACTTTTGAATGTATTTTGAACGAGTTTTCAATTGGAAACGCAGCTCATGCCAACAATCACAATGAAGGCGGAAGGTTTGAGAGAGAGACACAGAGCTCATCAGTGTGTTTAGCTCTTTTGCTGTGCATGAAATTGCTAAACATTTTACAGTTTGATTTGGCATCCAGGTGGACAGAGAGGTTTTGGTTCTGATGTACCATCTAAAGGATGCTACTTTTAATCCCTCTGATGTACAAAAAGTACGCAGACGCGCGTTCTTATTTTAAAAGAAAGAAAGAAAGAGGCTGTATAGCCGCTTTAACAGAAGTTTGAATAGGAACCAATCATGGTTGTTTCTAAATGTAACTATAAATTGATAATGTGTTATTCTTTAATAAACAAAAATTATAACTGGTAAATTGCTGTGTAATAAAAGGAATAAAACACTTTGGGACATGCTGCTATAGGAAAATAATCAGCATCGGGGGGAGGGGGGTGTAACAGGACATCCTCTTCGTCACACCACCGGTCACTGATTATTTTTATATTTGTAATAACTGTAAAAATAAAAAAATTTTAAAAAGATGGCGGCGTGTATTGTATATCGCTCTCCAGCCTGAGACTCCGGCTGAGTTAGTGAAGTGTAGATGAATCCTGAAGGACGTGCAGTTCTCATCCACTCACACGGATCACTCCATCATTGGCAGGAAATCATATCAGTGTTCCCGCTGAGTGACACTCTCTGTACCACAGGCCACTCGTCTTCAGCTACACGTCTGCTAAACTAGCTCCGTCCATCCCGCAATCCCATAATTCCACTCTCTCATTCCGCAACAGAGCACAGTAAGAAGAAAGGAAGGAAGAATGGATTGGAAGGAAGAAAGGAAAGAAGGAAGGAAGATTCTGCAGTTGTTAAAAAATGTAGAAAGAAAGAAAGATTCAGCCACTGTCAGAAAGAAAGAAAGAAAGAAAGAAAGATTCAGCCACTGTCAGAAAGAAAGAAAGAGATACTGACTGTGTGTGTGTGTGTGTGTGTGTGGATGAGGTGACTGCTCTTGCTCTAAATGAACCCTCCACATGCTCAGAGCTCAGCTCAGCTACGTCCCTCCTGTAATTCCATAAATCCACTTTCCTTCTCTTTCCCTTTTCCTCCTCCCTCCATCATGGAGGTTACCGGGGCAACGGGGCGCAGTATGAAGACAGGCATGGCTAATGGAGCAGAAGAAGCGCTGATCTCACGCTCCGTGCCTTTAGGGAACAGGGATGAGTGGAAAAAAACGTGAGAAATGCTTCCCACTCACGCAATAAACACTCCAGAGCTGAGGTGAAAATAGCCGCTTTAATTAATGACCCAGAAATCGCCCACGCCGAGAACAGCATCAACACGTCAACCTTGAGAGCTCGGCTTTTTAGGGCCCGTGCTGAAAGACGCTCACAGCAGGGAGCACGCAGTGGAAATTCCCCGTCTCCGGGAATCGGATTCATCTGAGACTGGGGGAAAAAAAATAAATCAAAGTGCGCTTTTTTATAGACAGGAGATTGATTTAATATCAAGCCTCGAGGTTCTGCGGCTGAAGGCGACTTATTAAAGACCAGCTGCGGTGGGTAATGGACACAAATTTACTGCTCACCTGGTCATTCGCTCAGACACACACACACACACACACACACACACACACACACACACAGTTTGCAGCTTAGCCTGGTGAAGCAGGGAAACGAGACAGCACATCTGGATAAATATAGCACAAATGGGCACACTCTGGAAAGTACACACACACACAAACACACACACAGTAATTCTCCTGAGAATAGATACAAAGTGTTTTGTCTTGGCTCTCAGCTCGGTTGTTGTGGTGTGTGTGTGTGTGTGTGTGTGTGTGTGTGTGTGTGTGTGTGTGTGTGTGTGTGTTTGCAAGACAGTGTGTTTGGCTTGCTAAACCAATGTTAAAAATTCATTGAAAATTCACTGTCAAAGAAAGAAAGAAAGATACTGTGTGTGTGTGTGTGTGTGTGTGTGTGTGTGTGTGTGTGTGTGTGTGTGTGTGTGGATGAGGTGACTGCTCTTGCTCTAAATGAACCCTCCACATGCTCAGAGCTCAGCTCAGCTACGTCCCTCCTGTAATTCCATAAATCCACTTTCCTTCTCTTTCCCTTTTCCTCCTCCCACCATCATGGAGGTTATCGGAAAAACTTGGAAAAGTACACAAGAACAAAACTCGCAAACAAACGCAAATTTTCATTTTAAAGGAAAAGTCGAATCAGTTCATTTGGAGCGTCTAAAATGATAACGCATTCGGATGAACTGTCAGAACTGCTGTTACAGAAAAGGAATCAACACCTCCTGACCAATCAGAATGCAGAATTCAGTGTGTTAACTACTGGATGTGCTAAACCGAGGCTATCGGCATCCGTTACTTGTGAGCAGCATTCGCTTTAACTCGAGTGCAGAACTAAAGAAGCAGACACTGTCTCGGTTGATCGAATGGGGAAAACTGCAGTGGTGTCGGGTCCATGGGGGCAGGTGATGCAGAGCCCCACAATATTATTATCCATTCAACAAATATTCATCTTCATAAAGTCCTCATTCACAACAGACTTTTAAAAACACTGCTATTTGACAGATAAATATCCGATGTCCTGTTGCGCACTCGTAGTGCGGCAGACTCGCTGCTCCATTTAGCTCCATAGAGTTATTATTGCTCCTAGTGGTCAAATATGGGAGCTGCAAAAAGTGTAAACAGAGGTCCACTGGGGCAGGAATCACGCTGCCCCCATGCTCGAGGGGAGGAGCAGAGGACAGAGGGTTGCCATACTGGGCTAGTTGAAAAACACGCTGCAGTCAGTGAGATCTTGTTTAATAGCAAATAATCAGAATGAAATCTAACACTTTTCCACAAACGAAAGGAAAGTGTAAGTGCAGACAGTGTGTCTATAAAGTACACATCCATTTCTATTCTAAAATATACTGCAAAGATTGAGGGAAGGTGCTGTCAGAAACGATTCGTACTCTTTCAATAAGATCATGTTAAACACACAGTGAGACTGGAAAACACCCAGCCCATGTCATCACTCATTCAAAAAGTAAAAGTGGAAGTAGAGTTTTCTTACATTCGTAAAGTAGAAAGGTATGAATGCTTACATCTACTTAAAATATGAACATGAAATTAGAAGAAAAAGTTGTCTGCTGATGTTAGTTCCTGATTGGACATCAGTGCTGCTTTCACCATGGAACCAAGAACCATGGAAAAGCATTAACTTAAGGCTAACTACCAACAACTTTATTGCTAATACTCACACATTAGCTAGCATGATAAAGTGTAAGTAGCAGCTGATGGATGGCAGTGATGGGTATTCTGTCTCAGTCTCACTGACACATCTTTTGTCCTCCATTTTAATTTTGGCCAATTCCCCTGTCATACACTCTGAGAAAAGTGCTATCTGCCCTCTTCCACATACATGAGCTCACAGATGCACATGATTGGCTAGTGTTGCTGTGATTGACAGGGGAGAAAGAGTATGCCCCTCCCACCCAGACTGCATGGCCAGGGTTTGCTCTCTTGGGCTTCCGAACTTGAAATTTGTGTCTTTTCTCTGTCGTTTCAGTTTTGTTAACATGTCACACGAGTATGTGGAAGAAAAGCTCACAACACACCCCGTGAGCCCAAACACCGGCTTTTAAAAACAAACTCACTGGCATGCTCAGAGACCGGCCTGATCACCAAACACACACACACACACACACACATGCAATTCTACCAACCTAAAAACACACACACTCAGGGCTGGGCTGAGTAGTTTTTCGGTCACTTTGACTGTAAAAATTTAATACCAATGTAGTGAGCATTAAATGTTTAAAATAAAAATGTGTGCGTATGTGTGTGTGTGTGTGTGTGTGTGTGTGTGTGTGTGTGTGCTAAACAGCCTCATTAGTATCAAGAGACCCATTTTAACC
>CM074932.1:21200292-21212068 GCA_037576815.1 Pangasius larnaudii
AATCAATCAATCAGAGGCGTCATGGAATATTTTATTTCTCTCTGTTTAAGTCAGTTTCTGTCGTGTGCTGTTATGAACACGTGGTGTTGAGTTTTATATTTAAATTGTTTATGGTGTTTAAACGGTGTGTTTAATAGAGAGCGGTGAGCACGGCCGACCTGAGAGCGTGGAGCAATATCAGCGGGCGTGGTTATTATCGTGCTTAGTGCTCGCTGAACTGAAGTGCTCTCACATCTCTCATTAAACACCATAAAGCCGCTTTATCACCTGTATTGCAGGATGCCATAGTATTTTTTTTCTCGTTTTCAGTTTGCTTTGTTTGCTTTAACATTTTAATGAGTAAATGAACACAGACCGGTTATACATGAACGTCATCACATTTATAAATTGATTTATTTATATCTGAAGTTGTAGCTGTTGATGTGTGTGTGTGTGTGTGAGACAGCGGAGTGATGTCCAATGTGAAACCCAAGCGCTGATCGACCCGTTTAACATCAGAGAGACAGAATACACAGCCAAATTCACCAAGGAAAGCTTCAGAGGAACCAGTCACCTGGTCAGTGTGTGTGTGTGTGTGTGTGTGTAATCTCTTTTTCTGTACACTATAACATTATCAGGACGCGTAGAAACTAAATTGGCTCGCCAAAATCATTTTGATTACACGTGCAGCTTTTCTGACATTAAATTCTCTCTTATTTTATCTCAGACCAAACTTTACATTTTTAAAAAAGGCAAAAGCATTTACTATATAATACTCATACATAATACAATCATGTTTTATCCACTTTAAATAATAAAGGTACTATTCAAATTGTGTATGAAATCCCTACAGTGTTGATGTTATTTCCCACGTCCGTGTTTTATCACGTCTGCTCTCCACAGAACTGCGGCTCGGCCGTGTGTAAGCAGCTGAAGTGTGTGCTGAAAGACCTGGGCGTGAAAACGGAGTACTACGTCAGCGTGTCCGCCAGGATTTGGAACGGAACGTTCTCTCAGGTTTACTGACCGCCGTCCTCTCTTCACCAATCTGAACGACAGCAGGGTTGCCAGATTGGACTGTCTGTTTTCAGTGTTATTATTCAGTTTAGTGAGAGCTCTGATTCAATGATACATAAAATTATACATAAATAAACATATTAATAATTTTAAAAAATATTAATAATCTTAATATAGCAATAATATCATTAGCTGGTTGCTTTAGTAATTATTTCAGAACTTCTTTATATAGTTTACTTTATTATTAACGCTATATAATTAAACATACAAATACGATATTTGTAAAATGAATTAAAATGGACCAATATCTATAGTTTTTGACGTATAAAATGTTTATAGATTTTTTGTAATAGTTAAAACGCTGGTGCACAGTAACAAGATTTTCCAAGCTTTGGTTTTGTTTTGTTTTTTCAAATCAAGAGGTTTGGAAATATCTGTAGTTTGAGGTCAACATAGACGTTATATACTGTAGCAAAAGACCAGTAAGAGATTTTTCTGGATTAATAAAGTCACGTTTCGACAGACAATTAAACAATTTGTCAGAATAATATTTTTGTGTTGTGAAACCGCAGTGTAACAGCTGTACAGCCATGTTTCACTCATTTCTCTCTCTCTCTCCCTCCCTCTCTCTCTCTCTCTCTCTCCCCAGGCTGATTTCCAGTCAGTCATATTAGACGTGAACGCTCAGATCGAGACGTCTCAGCCTGATCTACTCGTTATCGCCCACAAACAAGTGACGGTACTGAATACTTTACGTTTGATTTAGCTCACATTTAACAAGCATATAGCTAACATCAGTTAAATATATTTATTGGGGATGCACTGAAATCTCTGCTTCTGAAAATTTTCAGCCAAAAGACAAAAAAAAAGGTAAATAGGCTGACAGCAAAGCATCAAATCTAACATTTCACATGTGATTTTAATGGTAATGATCATTAAAAATGCTGCTCATCCATGATTTTCAGCACAGATACACTGAGAGCAGTCAGCCATTTTGTGTAAACTGGAACATAGACGAGTGATTTGTAAAAGGACTATATGGAAAATGTACTGTTATGTTTTTTATGGTTCACTGCGTGGTTATTGTTGTCTTCTGGCTGGCATCGTAGAAGATCAGGGGCTTTCCCGGGCCTCCACATAAATATATTCAAGTAAATTGTGTCGTCTCGGCTTGGCTGAGATTCAGGGTTTTTTTTTTTTAACACTTGCATGTTTTCCTGGACAAGGCTACATTTGGTGAAGTGTGAAAGCTGATCCCTGGTCCTCTTGAAAACGGTGGTCTGGGGTTCGGGTCAACGGAACCCTGGTGCGGTCCACATGGCGGGTGGAAGCTCTTCGCTCTCAGTGTTCTGAGTGACGTGATTAGTCTAACTTGTCATGTTACTCCCCAATTCTAGTTGTGATTCCAGGGAAAGGGTTGTTATAATCAGCAGAGGAGACAGAACGCCTTACTGAGATCTACAAACTGACGTTCACAGGACTGGAGCTCTGTAATTAGCTCAGCGTCGTGAGAACATGGTGAAAAACCGCACGTCTCATGCAGGCGTGCACGGCTAAAAATCTTCTTGTATTAAAACACCTCCTGGTTTGCAGGTATTCCTGCATGACATGCAGGGATGGTCTCTGCCATTTGCATGTCTGTACCACAACGTGCACAAACGTGGGGTATGGAATTGCACAATGGAGCCACCATTCAGATCGATGTGGAAGCAAAGCTGCGATTATAAGCCCCGCCCCTGAACAACAAGCCCAGAAATCGGTCCTGAGTGCAGACACAAGTATTTCTCTGCGTTAACGACAATTGGGAACTCTGAATTTTCCAACTCAGGACCTCCTACTTCCCACATTTGAGCGTTCTTGTGAACCGTCTGAACTTGGAAGGCACTAAACGAATTTACGTGTAGTTTGGTTACTGCATGATTTATTTATTCATTTACATAAAAGAGCAGTTTGATCAAAAATTCTTGCAGAATGTGAAATAATATTTTGATAATTAAAGTATGACCCAGTATTTAGTGATTTCGAATACAAACAAAGTCAACGATGGCTTAAAAACCTTGAATCGCATTATTTCTTACTTGTCACCGCCATGTTCAAGTGACGTCACAGAATCGCAACGCTGAGAAGTCGGAGCTCTTGAAAAACTCTGACTTTCTGAGTAGGAGCTGGAGAGCCATTCAAACAGATCTTTCCTACTGGGAAGTGGGAAGTTTCCCCGTTCCCACTTAGACGTGAACGCAGCATTTGGGCCAAGTGTAAAAACAGCCTCAGAGTTCACGGCCGGTGTTTTTCTCCGGATCAGGTCGACGTCACTGTGAGTAAACCCGGCGCCAAAGGTGATGTACCTGTGGGTGTGATCGTGGGCAGTGTGATTGGAGGATTACTCCTGCTGGCTGCTGCTGTCGCAGTGTTGTGGAAGGTAAGATTTTATTTCCTCTTTCTTTTTCAGAAATACACCTAGTGCTTAATAAGTGACTGAATTTTAGTGACCGAGTGAACGCGTGCGTCTGGAGATGTTTCACACATAAGATTAAATCTTAAAGCTTCCTTTTCTTCCTGTACTTCTCTCATTCTCCCGCTTTCACTCACACTTTAGTGTTTTTTTTTGGTGTTTTTTTCGCTCTCACACACTCCCTTTCTTCCATTTTTCTGCTTTTCTCATAATTTCTCTTATTCTTTTTTTCTGTTCCCCCGCCCCCGCCCCCCCGGCCTCAAATTTCTCTACTCCTCCCATTCTTTACATCTGTACTTCCTTCCGTTCTTTCCTACTTTTCTTCCTTTCTTTTTCTTTCTTTCTTTCTTTCTTTCTTTCTTTCCTTCCTTCCATCATTCCTGTCCTTCCTTCCTTGCCTTCCCTTCCTTTCTTTTTCTTTCTTTCCTTCCTTCCATCATTCCTGTCCTTCCTTTCTTGCCTTCCCTTCCTTTCTTTCCTACATTCTTTCTTTCCTTTCTTCCCTCTTTCCTTCTTTTGTGCATTTCTTGCATTCTCTTTCTTTTTAATTTTCTCATTTTATTTCCTTTCTCTTCCATTATTTAGTCATTCCTTCTTATGATACCATTTAACATTAGTATTTTTATATAATAATAATAATAATAATTATTATTATTATTATTATTATTATTATTATTATTTTCCCACCAAAGTCCCCAAACTGTTCATCAGCAAATACAAAGCAAAATTAAAGATGTTAAAATCTCACACTGAACACGTCTTAGCTGATCGACTTTGTTTAAAGATTTTTCTTTTTTTTATTTTTTGAAAATGTAAAAGATCATTTGTGTTTGTGGCGTGATCTCTTCAGCTGGGCTTCTTTAAGCGCAAGTACCAGCAGCTGCAGAGAAACGCGGACGGCGCTGAAGCAGAAGGACTACAGGACAGCGCAGGACAACCGTGAGACCAACACTGACGTCCGATCCGTTTAAAGACCGTCTGATCTCAGATCAGCTCGAGCCAAAGATGTAACCCTCAGAGACACGGAGATCAGATCAGCAGCAGCGAGGCGGAGAACCTCAACCAGACACCAGCAGCAGGAAACGGCTGCAATCTGACTCGAATGGAAATCCGTCTGAAAAGCCACGAATGGACAACAATGCGACTGTTGTGCTGCCGTGGAAAATCCTCACATCCGCGGTTTATTTTCACCAACACTGGAGAACGTTTCATTTTTCACTCCGAGTCTCTGAATCAGCGTAAGCGACAGGAAACGGACCTCCTTTCCTGTTTGTTTTTCACTTTTATTTTGAAATACTGTAAATATTATTGATAGAGGAATATTGTTGAAAATGAAAATGGCACGCAAACTGCACTGACCGTTTCCCTGAAAAAACTGGTTTTATTTACAAGCGCAGAACAACATTATTATGGAAAATGTTCCATATATGGAAAATAAGAGTTCTTCCTTTTTAGATCATTTAATTTAAATTAAAAAAAAAAGTCTAAACAATTTGAACATCATAATCATGATATGTATCATTTTCATGAGAAACATTTCACAATATTCAATAATGCCACATGGTTATACATTTCAGTATTGACGGTGACTACAAAAAGTTTTTGATGTGATTTGATATAAATTATTCTGAAGTCGGATCATCCAGCCCTTCAAATGATCTACTACTGAATCATTCGTCGTGAAAATGCTTTTTTGGTGAAATGCTAGCTCAGGTGCGACCAAAAAGCATCATTCTAACAAACAACACCTGGAAGATTAACATTACATGCACTCGAGTGCACAAGTTTTTATCCCCTTTAATCAAGACTTCAGTTACAATGAGCCGCAATATTGTCATTAATTGTAACTGCCAGTCAGTCGTTAAATACCAAGTGCAATCATGAAAAAGGCCACAAAACAAGAGTAACGTTTAGCCACACCCACAAAACTCCATAAAAGGTAAAGAGTGCTAGAAATGACAAAATGGACACCAAACAGTGAACGAGCATGTCCTAAGTGCACCAAATCTTCCAGTAACGCAGTTAAGCAACTGCAGCAGGTCAGCTACGATACTGACGACTCCTCTTTTTATAGGGCGCCATTACTTTTGTCCTAATCGTATGGCTAGTGTTATTCGTCTTCATCTATGCATTTGTCTTCCTTCAAGTCATTAATATGAAGTGAAGTGACAGAGTTTGACAAAATGCTCATTAAATTGGTTAAATAAATGATTTACACGTGACAACGTAAACCTTATTTAAAAATATATATATATATATCGCAGTAACTCATCGACCATTTAAACAGACATTTCTTGTGTAAATGCTCCTGTGAATGATTTTCGAATAAATTAATGAGGTTCAGCGTGGTACAATACAAACCACACACACACACAGACACACAAACTTATTTTAACAGTTTAATAGCTAAATAAAAAGCACATTGTGCTTTTTTCCATCTAAAAACCATGCAGTAATGAAAACTTCGATTGTACGTCCAGCATTAAATACAACATGCGTACAAAAGACTTAAAAAAAAAAAAGAAAAAGGAAGTGATTAACCAACAGGAAACAACTTTTTTTTTTTGTTAGAATTGTTACAGAACTGTGTGTGTGTGTTTCTACACACACATAAATATACATAAACGCACTTCTGTAACAATTCTAAAAAAACCTTTGCATATGTTTCCTGTTGGTTAGTCACAAGTGTGTGTGTGTGTGTGTTTATACATACATATAAGTAGACAGTAAAAAGTTAAGTGTAGTGCACAAGGTTGCATATATATATATATATATATTTATATAATCACAACAGTACGTCATTAGAAACGTTCAAACTGAATGAACAAAATCTCTACATCAAATACCTATAAAAGCTTGTTTCTGCTGCGTATGAGAAAATATTACGCAGATTTATCTCACAGTTGCAACTTTTTTCCCCCGCAATTTACATTCCTCTATATATATATATATATATTCCAACTTATTCCTCGTTTACACAAAAAAAGTAACGGTGTTGTGAGAATAACCCGCAATTTCGAGATTTAAAGTCACAATTTAGTGATATTAACCTGTAATTGTGAGACACAACAGTTGATCGACGTTTACTCACAATTGTGAGATAAACACACAACTGAGTAATTGAGTTGTAGGAAAAAAATGGAGCAGTTGTATAAAAATAACTCCCAGTTACGAGATTAAAAAAAAAAAAGCAAGTGCATGATAGTAACTCGAGCGTAATATTGTCTACGTGGTAGAAACAAGCTTCCATAAATATAACAAACTGGTGAAAACATTATTTATACCTGTGTGTTTGTTGGAACGGGTTTAACACTGCTTTTATTTTTAAACACTTCGATCTTCTCTCTCTCTCTCTCTCTCTCTCTCTCTCACTCTCTCTCTCTCAGGAACAGAAAGCATAACATAAACTACTGGAACTCTGTACTGTAATATTTAAACACTCTGCCGACTGAAACGTGGTGTTCACACACACACACACACACACACACAAACACACACACACACACACACACCAGCCAGCAGAGTGATGTTTCTGGGAATTAAAAAAAAAAAAAAAAATCCATTGTTTTTCACATTCACCTTCTTACACATTTCACCTCAAGTGAAAGTTTATTGTATATTTTTACAGTTCGAATTTTCTTTCCATGTTCAACCGGCACTTTACTCGCGTCTCACTTACCTGTTAGTTCACCTTAGTGATTCTGATTGTACTTAACCTTCTGGATTTACTTTGTTTGTTTTTCTCTTGTATTTTATTTCTACAAATGCCTTACTTTATATTTCTTTTGACCATCTAGAAAAAATGCGATTTTTTTTTTTTTTTTTTAATGTCAGCTTTTTTTTTTTCTCGTCCAACCTTTAGGCTTCGGAAAGAGTTTGTATTTTTGTATTTTCCTCAGACTGTACAGCACAACTGTAAATGTAAGATGATTATTTGCCGAATCTGAATTCTGCAATAAGTTCAATACGTACTGTAGTCGGATTTTACCCTCCACATAGAAAGAAATACTGATTACTATAATAACGTGTTTCTATAAATTTATCAGAGCTCTAAATGTTTACAGAATGTAATTTTTTTTTTTTTTTTTTTTTTTTGCAATGGTACGTTTACTTCAATTTTTGTCTAGAAATAATAGAGAAAACAGAGCAAATTGTTACTAACAACTTTATGGCAATTTATCAGTAAAGTGATCAGTAAAATCTTTAATTTGCTTAATTTGTTGTGGTTTTCATTAAAGACTGCAAGAATAATAACTGTCTTTCTATTTTTGTGCTTTCACTTAATCCACTACAGGGGTTTAACGGAGAAAAGATTCAAATGAAACACATATATGCATTTTATACTTACTTTTTACTAACTAAAAATTAAACTAACGCATATAATAAAGCTACATTATTATCTGTACCGTAGAGCTAGTGGTCATATTTGTTTAACATCCAGTGTATTTTTTTTTTAATGCATTTGAAAACATTGTCTAATAACTAACATTCATGAATGTGACTTAAAATCTTCTCAGAAATCCCATCAGGTGAACTCGAATAAGCGAACTCGTGCAAAAACACGTGCACGTGAATCATCAGCGTCTTCCTTCTTCTTACTACTTCCATATATGGGTGTGAAGACACACCCACATTCTCATCTATGTTCTTAAGGGTACAGAACTGCTCAGATTTCCATATATGGACTCAAAGACACGCCTACCTGTTGTCTGCAATCTGCACAGATCTGATTGTTTATTTATCAGGATATTTGTCCAGGTAGTTACTGATTAGTTACTGATTAGTTACTGATTAGTTACTGATTAGTTAGTTGTAAGTTATAATGCTTTCTGGTGACACCTTTTGGTGTGATGCCAACATACTATCACAAAACGTGTTCTTTTAAGTTTTCTCAGAACAAATACATGTTATTTAATGAATTTTAAAATTGTAAATAAACTATTGTTTGTAAGAATTTTCAAATAAAAAAAACTAGCATTTGGGATTTCCTCCTGATAAAATAATCATTTGACATTTTTATACACATAAATCACAGTTGACATTAAAATGTGTAAGAATGTGTAAGATGTGTAAGAATTCGTTTAATACATATTATATTTGCTAAAAAGAAAATTTCTTTTAACCTCAAGCCGGAACCTAAACTGCTAATGAAACTTATAAAAAGACGTCTTCAAGCCAATAGCAATATATAAGATTTACTCTTATAGCATGATCATTTTTCCTATCAGAACTTCCACCTCTGTAAATTTAACTTAAGATTTATTTGTTTTAATTTGAAAAAATAAAAAAAAAATAAAAGAAGGCTTCGTGTGAACCTACACATCCACTTTATTGGTTGCAGTTAGCAAAAATGACCACTAGGGGCAGCTGGGTAAAATAGCTACATCTTGCGTTTTATTTCTTTAAATCAGCAAACAGTTGATCATTTAGGAGAGAAAATTGTATACAGAGCTAAGAATATGTACATTTTGCTTTACATTTATTTTTTTATACAATGCAATACAAGATTTTTTTTCCACAAATGCTCACTTCTAGTTCTTAGCCTAGTTCTTAAGAGTATATTTGTTTAGATTTTAACCATCTCTTAGATTCATATATACTGTATTTGTAATCTGTTGTAATATTGCTGAGTCGTATTAAAATAAGAAAAAAGCCACATCTCACTCACAAGCTGTAGGTTCATGACCCCGCCTCAAGATAAAATCCCCACAGCTCACTACAGTCCAGAGGTCAACTCGTTTTTCTCTCGTCCCGACTTCCTGTCCACAGACACTCACTGTTCTCTTTCCAGCACGGCTCCTCTGATTCATAGATTTCCTAAAAATAAAAAAATAAAAAACACCAGAAGCAGGGAGTCAAACACTCCGTGTGGTGCCGTTAAGGGAAACTAATCGGCGAGGGGGTGGAGTGATGAAGCAGAGTCACTGTTACCAATCTGAAGTTGATGATTTTTCTGTAACAGCAAGTTTTATTAATTTTATACGATGACAATTTTATTGAAGAACAACACGTTATACATTTTAGCGCTTTATAGTTGCATGTAATGCTGAAGAGCGTCCACGAAACAAATCCTCACTGACGTTATAGCAGCTATCAACAGTCGCGGTTCGTCATGTTACCGAGAAACTGCAAAAAAATAAAAAATAAAAAACGTAAACTCGTCTGTCCTGAAGATTTCAGCAAAAAATGTAAAATTACAGCCTTAACTCTGACACTGGAGACTCCTTCCATAAATGTTAAATAAACATCTCCTTACAAAAACTAATCCGTTGATGTGGAGTGTGCGCTGTACAAGTCCCTGTGAATGAGCCGTTACTATAGAAACGATAACGTATTAAAGCGAGCGCATTAATATTAATATAAACCTGAACTGCAGCTGCACTACTGTCAGAGCTGCTGTTTTAGAAAATGAATCAACACCTTCTGACCAATCGCAATCCAGCAGCGCTGTGGTGCAGCTCACACTACATGCAGACGAACCTTTTTCCAGATGGGGACGGTGGATTTGAGAGCGTCTATTCCGTACTTCACGGCCTCCAGAGAGTCACGGCGGTGAGGTGACGAGACTCCGATAACCACACTGGCCTCAGTAACAGGAACCACGCTACACACACACACACACACACACACACACACACACACACACAGGTCAAATACAATCAATGTCCTGATTTCAGAAACAGATTTGACAATACATTTGCACTTGTGGAGGGAAAAAAAAAAAGAAATGTAAAGCAAAATGTATATATGCTGAACTCTTTACACTCTTTTCACTCCTATATTATCAACAGTGTGCCGTAAAATTGCCGATTTCAAGAAATAAAAGCTGAAATGTAGGTATTTTACCCATCATTTTAGTAACTACAACCAATAAAGAGAAATCCATGGATTCACATGAAAGTTTCTTATTTTAAAAAATAAAATACTAAAAAAAAACAAAGGATTAATTAAACTGGAGACAAATAACAGAGATTACAATTCTGTTATGAAAGTATTAGTACTTTTGGTCATCACGTGTTGATTAAGTTTCTATAACAACATCACTGACAGCAGTGCATTTTTTATATTGTAGCTTGGTATCGTTTCCATAGTAACAGCTCATTTACTGGGATTTGTACGGAGGACACATAAAGCTCCACGTAAACGGATTTTAAAACTCATTGATATGGTAATGTTTTCTGCAAGGGGATAAAAAGTATGTTGTGTCATCTGATAATAAATTTTTAAAAAAATCCAAATCGTTGACAAATTGCTGTGGTGTAAAAGGAGTAAAACACTTGGGGATCCGCTGTTCTAGGAAAATAATCGGAGGTAACAGTAACACTGCGTCATCACACCACCTTGTTGTTGATTATTTTCCTAGAACAGCACGACACAGTGTTTTACTCCTTACATTATTAAATTAAATACTTTAGTTTAGTTTAGCTAAAATCGTTCATGTCGCTAACGATTTTGCTTGATGTCTAAATAACACATTCTTGTCACCTTAAACCATGTCAGGAGTTTCTCAAACAGACGCACCGATGCGGTCTCTGACTCTGTATGACTCTCTGTTATCAATAAACACGGACAAAACAAAAAACTTCAGGATCAAACTCAGGTAGGGGGCGTGGCCTAAAGTACGAAGGCGGAGACTGTGCATTAGAAGTGATACGGATGAGGTGTGGTTTTTGGTAATTTTACGCTTCTCTGACGTCATACACCAAACCCGCCTTACACCTTTACGGCTGCAGCCGCTCACCCGAGTCTGTGATGGATGCAGATGTGTCGGACTGTCGGCCATCTTCTCCTCACGTCAGCACATATTTTCCTCATCTCTGACTCCGCCATGGGCACGTACGCTTCATATTCCAGGCGGATGACCTTCTTTCCCTCGAAATGATCTCTGGTGGTTCCTGAAACACACATTTATAAAATAAAAACATATGCGACAAATTCTCACGCTAGTGACAGCTCTGTTCAGTGAGTCGGATCACCTGATTCGGCTCACCAACAAGAGTCGACTCTTTCAGTTACGCAAACGACTCATTGCCTTTCTTTTCCCTGACTGGACGAAGCTGTTAAAGAACAAATCACAGCTTGATGTTTTGGCTGAAATTCCTTCATGAAATCTTACTGCACGTTTTAATAAACGAAAAAACTTTACTCTGCGTCATGCTGAATCATTTAAACATCTCTGAGCCAAGCACGCGTGTCATCACTCGTGCTTTCTGAACAGCTCAGATGTTGAAAAAAGGTTTTAATGAAAGATAAAAATTGCACTGCAAGACTTATGGCATAGCCTTACGTAAAAAAAAAAAAAGGGAAAAAAATAGGCTCAGGTGAGTC